>JAMKCH010010863.1:0-27834 GCA_023653785.1 Ophioderma brevispina
TCTGACAGGTACTGCTGCCATCCTCACTTTACATCCAGAGAAAGTTTCTTAACCAAAGTCCAACCTCATGAAACAGTCTTAAGGAGCTTAAGAGAGTCGCCTTGTGGAAAGAAAGTCTTGCCGTCAACAGTAAAATTATTGGTATGAACCTGGTGAGCATCTCCCACCTGGAGCCGACTCCTCATGGTGAATGGCGATGCCTCAACAGATTGAGGACCACAATTGGCCGATCTAAGGGATCCTTACAGAAGTGGGGCTACCTGGAAGCAGCTCAGGACCCCGTGGGGCATCCCTAAAGATATGTGACGGGGATGTACGGCAATATGACCCTTTTAAACCTGCTGTCAAGGAAAGCCCGTTTTAACCTGCTGGTAAATGAAAGACCCCCTTTTTAAACCTGTTGTCAATGAAAGACCCCCTTTTTTACCGTCACTGAAAGACCCCCCTTTTTTTTTACTCTAAGTTGATGCATCCATTTTTCATCAAATGTCATGAAGGCACCCCGTATTCTCTATGTCATGCTCTCACAGAAAGCCCATTTTATGTTATAAACAATATAAAAACTGGTTTGAGTGGTCAGAATTTGCCCAGAATGACCCCCTTTTTCACAAAAAAAATTTGTGAGAGGCTCAGTGATTGACTCCCATTTGCCACTCCTCACCAAAGCCCCCCTTTTTTTCTTAAAGTTCCTAAGCGAATGCCCTATTTGAAAGTCAAATCCGCACATCCCCGTCAGTTCTATTATGAGTCCCCCCCCCCCCAGGGATCAGGACACTACCTGTGGTTGTTACGCACCACAGGACAATGGAACATCTCGTGGTTTGCCCAGTGGGGTAGGAGAGAAGGAGAAAGCTCTTCCCAAATCCCTTTGAACGATGATCATCGCCGCCCTCGTAAAACAGGTCGTAAACACTCTTATTGGAACAAGACAACACGAGATCGCTATTGATGCGGGTGGGAGATAGAATGTGCATCAACCATTGCATCGCTGTACATAGTTAAGCAGATAGGGACATATATTGAAGAATTGTGCATTTCTTATTGTAAAAGCACTGAAACTTAGAATAAATGTTTAAATTAAAATACTGACGTATTGATTATTTTTAGACATGGACCAAGTCACCGTCAATCATCTTCAAGATAAACAAGATCCTTCGGAATCATTTGTGTCCTTTAGTAGAAAGCGAGATAGCATGTTCCTAAGATGATTACCATTGATTCTAGTGTTAATCGTACTTTCGGCTTTTAAAAACTTGAATGTTTTGTAGCGAAGATTTCTTAAAGTATATTTTGGGACACGTTGAGTTGTGAAGACATGTCGTATTCTTAACAATGACACCAAACTTCACAGTGTCCGAAGTTGACCGTGTGGCAAATTTTGTCCCGAAGTTGGTCACATTTGGTGAAATAAATGAGACCCTTGGCGATATCCGATTTTCACTTCAAAGAAAATACATGTTTTAAAGCACTGATCCGTATACAAAGTATTGTTAAATGGAGTCCCATCGCCATATTTAACAATCAATCAATCAAATTTATTTGTTCTCACATCATCACATCAAACAATCAAATATAAGATATGAAAGGCAGTACAAATAAAAATGGATTTCACAATAGAAATCAGATTATAATTTATAGGATATAATTAAATTAGAAAAATAGTGATGAACGAGATCACTGCTAAACGCTAAGAGTGAAAATGCAGTAAACCTCACCTAACTTACGTGTTAATACGACAAGAGACGAAAAAGAACAGAAATTACAAGCAGGACAAAAAAAAGACAGGAAGACAATAGATACAAATTACATTGGACAAAGACAATGGCAGCCGACAGTCAATTCCAAGGATAAGGATAAAAAGACAGAAAATTAGGAAGTGATGGTGACAGCACTATACGAATTGACCGAGACCACTTTTTCATATTAATTTTGAAGGAGATAAAGTTGGGGAGTTTTTAAGAAAGAAGGAAATTCAGCATCGGAGAGTGGCCTGGAACATCAGGGTATTATAGCAAGCATACCAAGCATAGCGATGCATGTGATGCACTCGTAGACGTGTTATTTGCACTGTAGGCCTAATCCAATCTATTAATAGTATTCATGTTTTTAGGAATATACAGATGAATAAATTTCAATTATCAATGGAGCATATTCAACAAGTAGGCCTAGGGTAGGCTGGCCCTATATAATTATTTTTGCCATTTTGGAGTTTTCAAAAAAACATCTTGGTGGGCAGGGGGGGGGCTGGCGGCGGGGCAAAATTCACAGGAGGCGAATCGTCGGGAGGAAGAAGGGGGTTTCGCATAATTAACTTACTGACAATATTTTTTGGGGAAGCAAAGCACCCAATAAAAGTCACACCTCAAATAATTTAAGTGAACAATCGCCGCACCAAGCGAGGGGCAAATTTAACTTAGGCGGCAGTGAATTTCCATAAGTTCATGAAAAAAATCGCACATCCGGTCGTAGAATTGAGAATCCAAGATTAAGGATTTCACGGGGGGCCACCCTGCCTTACTGGCTTTCACCATAGCACCACCACCTGTTTCTGAAAATAAAAATGTTCTAAAGGAGGTTTGGGGTTTATTTGATTAACGTTGCACAAACAAAAAATCCTTTTTTCGATCCAATATTTTGGAACAAATCTAGCCTAATTACATGGACCAAACTCTACAAAAATTCCTAACTCTATGATTGGAGGCCCCAGCGAAAGACAACTGAAATTCGCTGAGACTCGAGGAATTACTAAAGGTGGACCTCCGATTGTCAGTATCGTGTCTAGTTAACATGTTGCCATACAAATTTTGGTATAGTTTAACCGCTATACAATGTTTGTTTTCTCATGATGTGGGTGAAATTTTATGAAGCAATATTAAAGACTGTGCAGTCCAACCCAATGCGAACAAATTTTTAATTGGTTACAGAAAGATAACTTGATGCAATGCCGTAGATGCGTTTCAGATTTGTATTATCTACGTCTCTCTTTGCAGTTCATGGCTTCAAATCCCATTCCAAAATCACTATGATTTCCCTTTAAAATGTGACAGTGTCAAAGAATAAAAATCTAAATCCGATTGTTCCATTTGTGGCTTTTGGTGATTAAAATGTGATATGACTTGTAGCATTATCAAACCAATTTCACCGAAATGTATCCCCAGTGAGCTATGTCACTGTGTCTCTTCAGTGAAATATTCATGGTTATGTTAATGAATTAAGCTTAAAGAGATAATAGGACATCTCCAGCAAAATATGCCCCTCCCATTGTTTTAAAAATTTTACCAATATATTAAATCAAACCTGGCGGATAAGCCGTAAAAGAATCTTGATGTAATAATCTGCTTTGTATTTTCTGTCGTGTACATGAAAGATATCCCGAGTAGGCCTGTTTATGGGGCCGCTCAGGACAGAAGGGGAGTTCAAATTAGTGTTTGTTTCTTTTCTTGTTCAATAAACCACGAAATGTTCTCGGTTGATTTCTACAACAAAGCGCAGATTTATACAAAATTTTGTATCATCATAAATCTCGGGTCCCTTAAATGAAGAAGACCGTCTGTGATTAAGTCGAAATGTATGTCACAATAGATCCATTGAGAATGTTTATGGATAGTTAGAGGTACGCAACCTATTATGCATGTTTTAGTGTATTTGGCCCTCAATTGACCTTTGTGACCTCTAGGTGCATGGAACTGACTGTGGCAGTGGTTCCATATCCAAATTGTTTCACTTTAATTCTCTACCTCTCTGCCCAAAATTGATGCTTTATAACAAAATGCACAACTTTTACCATTCTGCTTAACTAACATTACAATTTCTGTGGTAAATATGACAAACTTTTCGGGGGAACCCAAATGAGAAAACAGGGCAACTCCGGGCACAGTGCAAGGTTGGTGTCATTGTTTAGATACGGCATTTTCTTCCCAATTCAAGGTAGATTTCGTCTCCAAATCTTCATACTTTAAGAAATAATGCGTTTCAAAACATCCAAGTTTTCAAAACTAAAATTCAATGTAACTCATCTAGGAACATGCTACTCTCCGAATTTTTTTGGACTGAAATCTCAGAATTTCGGCTGTAAACGACTCAATCTCTGTGTTTTCGTCTCCACATGTAAACAACCCACTGAGCATCGGGATAACCTTTGAGCACAGGTCATATCTTGTCAACTGAGCGTGCCAGCTTCTGTCGGCGATGATCATGGAACATGAAAGAGTACTCCCTGCGAGAAGCGGCCTTGGTTGGTCTATGCTTTTACAATTGCGTTGCCCAAGTGATATAATGGATTCATCGGAGTTGCGTAAATGCAATAGGGAAGAGCTTTCTCCTTCTCTCTACCTCCATGATCCAACAACCGCACGCTGTAATTAAGGATCCGATTTGCCGAACTACTGGGATAACCCATTGTTTCGGCAAGAACCCTGCCGTCGGCAGGGTAATGAGCTACCCCGAATTTTCGGCATGAATAATTGCGGAAACAACGGGCGTTTCGGCAGATACCGCTGCCGTACGGCAAGGTCATATGCCGACGGACGGGGCGTTTCGGCATCGCCCGGTATTTCGGCGCAGCTAGTACCTTCACATGTACTGTCCATACCCGCTGATTGTGGTAGAACGTTTGGCCCATAGAGGGCGTCCCAAACATTCCACTGGTTGGTTGTTACTTTTCTGGCCATTTTCAAGCTTAGTAGAACCTATAATTTAGTTCAACATCATGACACCACAAAATCCTATATGACATTTTGTGACCAAAATGTTACATTATGATAGATTGCTAAAATAATGACACAGAGTTCAAAGCTTATGGAATATTACCCACCGTAGGTAGGCCTACTCCCGCATGGGTGAGAGTACTACTGGGGTTAAGGTATCTGAGTGTATTATCTTGGAATCAAAAGAATTCCATTCTGTGGGCCTCAAGGTACATGACATTTGCAACAGGAAAACGTCCATGCATATGAAAAAATTGTGAAGCATGTGTAGCCAACGGACCTATAGACCTTGCTGGAACTGATGGACAACGTTATGGCAGGAAAATCACTTCCACGAGTTGAAAACAATTGGATGTTACATTTGTACAAAACAGTAAAAACAGGAAGAGTTCAAGGGGTAGGTGGCAGTTTGTGGCAATTTCTAGAACAGAAGAAGTGTTTAACATTCCGGTAGAAGTTTCATATAGGGTCCAATTTCCAAATGAGGTCTTACAATTAATCCGTCATGCGCTGATGACGTTGTGCAGTAGCGGCTTGAACGGAATTGAATGGCAATACCTCATTGCATCAATAGGACTTCTATATAAAAACGTCTACCCCCATTGCTGACAGAATTTTACAGTGTATCTTGTTTTTTGCGACACAAGTAAAAGCTTCAGGACAGGTGTGGCAGGAGATATATCCTCCGGGCTCACAGTCGTGGAACAATGGTGAACAAGAGGGGCAATCGATTCAGTTGACTCTTCCACGCAACATTAGTTTCAGTTCACGCTTTATTCCGTGTCGTCTTATGGAGCCGGACTATAATAACTGCCGGACAGCTCCGGACTTTGGTTACTTTCACACCGGATTCAGGCATTGTACTTTGGCTTGTAGTAAGATATTGATCTGCCAAGTGAATGATGGATTAGCCGGTGTCCATAATACAGTGTCGTGTGACTGAGGGTCCTACCCAAGTGGGGTTGAAGCACATTCAAACCAGTCGTCCGTGCTGTGCGCTGCACATTTTGCAATATTGCACGGAATAATTATAGTTTTGGGTGCTTGTATACCAACATAATGTCAATTCGATACAAAACAATCCGGCAAATATCAGTTGTTGGATGTTGGGTGCTATTGGGTGGTAAATTTTGTCCTACCCATGGCCACACAAAGAAATGAAATGAAACGTCCAGTTGTCTTGATTTACATAAACCGCCTCAATGAAACATCTTTTCACCTAAGCGACGCATTGCATTCTGAGAAAAAAAGAGTAATGAGCACAATGATCCAGGGCCATATTATTACACCTGGCACCTCTAACACATACATCAATTTGTATCACTACCGAGTAGTGTATATGCAAGCGGCAACCACAGTATGTGTAAGAAGCGAGGGCAGCCAGTGCTTTTATTGTTGGTACTCTATGTTTTCTGTGTGGTCGGCAAAAAATTGCGAGACGATGAATTCTAAGATTACGTAACGTTTTGCCTCTCTATCTATGACCGTATTCAATATGACAACAGCCACCAGACATGTTGGTGGACAAGATGAATACATTCCAGGCTACAATCATTCAGCGTCAATCGATCCATGTTTTAGCGATTGCGCACGGATCATTGACAGGTGAATGTATTGTAGTATGGAATGCGTCTATTATGTCCACCAACATGGCTGGCTATTGAATACGGTCTTATAGACCTCTTGGTCATACCACCCATATGAATTGTGTTCTCAATGGAGTACTGTATGCATATTTGTTTCAGCACTGTACCAAAATGGCTTAGTCTACAAGGTCACGGTTATTCCGTAAATGTTGCTATGGTAGCTAGGACACTCGCTCATGGAGGAACTCAGTTTCTTTACACCGGGTATTTTAGCACAATACAATAAGCAATGGCCTGTGAAGCTGATGAAGACATGATTTTTCAAAGTTGGAAAGGTCATGGTCGCTCTTCCCACTTACTGGAGATAAAATCGGCGGACTCCAAGAATGCTCTTTGAGGTTGACAAACATAAATGATGATTTTGTAAATACACAATTCAAGCTATTGTGAATTCATGCAAAACTTGTTTAGGAGGGTCATATCTTAGGACCATAGTTGTTTAGGGGTTCTAATAAGACAAAACTTGTTTAGGGGGTAAAATTTTGGGGGAAAGGCACGTAAAAATTTCGATGGGGCTTCGTGTTAACTATGGGGTTGTTTGGCCAAGTTCGGACCGTTTGGTCATGGCATAATATCACAGAATCTCGCCGGGAAAAGCAATTCAGAAAATCATTTCCTTTTTGCTATTAGGGAGAGGATATCAAATCCTTTTTAAATGTTTCCAGCGGGAAAAACGTTTGAATGTGTTACATCAAAATAGGGACGAAAAAAAAGTTCCCCCAAAAGTAGAAAATGTCAGAAATAATTCGATGTCATAATGTTGTTTGTTGTGAACAAAGAGTTCATTAGAACATTGAAAAATATGGTTTGTTGGTGATCATAAAACAGCTGGTAATTATCATGATCATTAATGAGTCTCTATTCATTGCTGTACGTGTTTGGACACCATTGGATCAGTCCACTCTCTTGAGGTTTAATACCGCCATGTTAAATCTTGTGACCTATGTGTTGTGCATTTGAGCAAATAAAACGGGCCTGATCTTTTTATTGTATCTACAACGCTGGCTTTCCTAAATTAATCACACGATGGCATAGGTAGAACTTCTGACGTTAATTGCCTTAGGTTTGTAGTTCCATGGGGCTCACATTTGCCCAATACCAAACTAACTGGCATTCCATGATTCTAGAAAGCTACCACAATGGTATGACGAGGCCAAATTGGAATTTTCCTTCACTGGGGCGTATTCTCGGTTCCCAGTTTTGGATCAGAAACTGGTTGGTGGTACGGCAAGGTACGCCAATCCGTCCTATGTCGAGTTCATGAAACTTAAACTATTCCCCCCAAGTTCACCTATGCTGATTTTGTCCCAGTTCATGCAGAAGCTGTGGAATCCACTCAATGGGCAGAATCATTTGAGCGTTCTGGAGCCAAGTAAGTAAATTAGTTCATATCGTTCTGTGTTTTTTTGCAATTGGTACTTTCTCTGGTAACAAATAAAAAGAGTACCCGGGATGTAATGACGTGGAGAGTATTATGATGTAAATATTAGGATTTGTTCCTCCAATCCGTCCAGATCGAGTATATCGATTTCACGGGAGGTCAATAGCGTTAATTTGGCAGAACTACATTCACAACAACCTAAGCATCAGAGGGAATACAAGGATTCACCTGCAGGAAATAGCTGGAATTTTCAGGTGTGAACCAGGTGAATGCATTGTATTCTTCGCAGCTTGGATGATCTGGAGGGCAAACAAAAGTCCATACAATATAATTTACCTTACGTGAAAGGACCTTTATTATGGACCACATTGGAAATATAAGCTCCTAGTAATATTTCCTTCTTGATCCGAAGAATTAGGCACTGGAGGATGTGAATAGTTTAAATGGTAGTGAATCGACTAAAAAACTTAAAGCAAAACCAAGGAAAAGGCTAGTCCCAACAGTGACTCTAAAGATTCACACACACTGCCATTGCAAATGAGTGTACACGAAATTGAATTTCATGGAGCTTTATATTTAAACCACAAATGCCACTTCTACACTGCTAAAATTACCCTGCATGTGTTTACTTACATTATAGAAAATGGATTGGGAGTAATTATTGCAGGCTGTTATCATTTTTAAGAGTGGAAAATGAGGTGAAAATGTTGCTTCATCCACACTCAATGGGGAAGTTCATTCACATCGACTTCCTATGGCAGTGTGTGGTCCCTTATTGAAGTATTTGGTACTATTGGACTACGGAAAGCCATATGTTAATTTTAAACATCTAATCAGGGAATTTTTGATTTAATTTTTACGCACAATGTGGGCGAACCAACTGCAGGAAATATCTGGAAATATCAGTTGAATAGGGTGCATGTATTGTGTCGTTCATACTTGGATGATCTGGAGGGCAAACAAAGTCCATTCAACCATAATTCTCTACCAGTGAAAGGACCCCGATATAAAAGATGTCTAAAATGAAATTGGGCATGTTTATGTGATGTAAGGACAAAGTGACGAAGGGTAATGGCTATAACACCTTTTTCTTGTAGAGATCGATGAAACATTAGGATTAGGTAAAGTTGTCTGTACTTTATACTAAATTATACTGAGAGTCATTATCAAATCGCTATTAGACGGAGATAGACTACTTCGAGTCAACATTGATTTTTGTTTACAATGACCTCTTTCGATATAAACCAGAGCATTTGATGATGGGGAAGATAAAGAAATGCGCATATGGTACATCCAAAGTGGGTGTGGTTTTTGTGCTTGCTATTAGTACCACACAGTTTACCACACCATGGCCGTACACACTATTTTCAAGAGGTTCACAACATCAGTAACCATCTTAAACGTGGATTTTGCACTCTATATACGTGTATTTCCTTGATAGGGCTCTTTCACGGAAGGTAAATTACGTTGAAGGGACTTTAGTTTGCCCTCCAGATTATCCAAGATGCGCAGAATACAATAAATTGACCTGGTTTCACCTAAATATTTCAGATATTCTGCAGGTGCTTATATTGTATTGTCTGCAATGCTTGAGTTGTCTGGGGACAGGTTGGCCAAGTTAACCCTTTGGCCCCGTGCAAGCACCCTATACTCGTTTGAAAAGTTGCATCCATAAGGGACCATGCCGACTTAAATTAGACTAAATGCTACTTGATGAATGAAAATATCCAAACATAGGCCATATAAGGACTACGAAGTATACCGCAGAAAACCTATTACTTTGAACCGCGTGCTAATTTGCGGGAAGGGGGTGTTGGGGTGTTCGGGTTTCCATTATTACATGGAACGTGTAGGACATGTGAGGCCTTGCACATCCCGACGAGTTATCAAACGCCCAATTTAACATATATATGATGTAAATTTGTTTCAAATGGAGCTCCACCGTCAAAAACCTTCATTACGATATTGCTGCATGGTGCCTTTGGTTAGGTTTTTCATCTGCCCAACTGGTACATCCGGTCAAGACACAGGGATAATCAACTAACTGGAAATCCGGAGATTCGCGACCTTTAACACGGAAGGTATGAGGAGGCCAAATTGGTATTTAATCCACGGGGTGTTTTCTGACGAGCTTTCTCAGAATGGTTCTGGTGGTACTGGCAGGGGGACCATTATAACTCTAACAGTGGAATATATGAATGAGAACTACAACCGGATTTTCACTCTAGCCGACTTTGCACCGTGTGTTGCTGCCGAGTTATGGATTCACTTCGAATGGCTGATATATTCAACGATTACGGGCTGGCTAAGTTAGTAGATTTAAACATCCTGAAAATTTTATAGTTTAGGCTTTGATCATTGTTCTAAAAATATCATTGAATTATCATATTAAAAATAAAAATGCGACCATTGAGTAGCCTCAATTATCAACTTCAAGTGATATATATCACCAAACTTTACGTATTCACAATAGGTATTATTTCACAAGGAAAAGAAAAGCTAAGACCATGAAAAACATTTAGCTGAAGCTTTATATTTAGAAGCTTTCTTCAGTCTTTTTGCTTATAATCTTCCGTCGTCAAGTTGTCATAACATCACTTACTATCGAAAGTAGTAAGAATGCAAATGAAAATTTAATTTTAAAGATCTATGTTCAGGGCATTGTTTACAACTATGCAGTTGTTCGTTTGTTAATAAAATTACCTTACTTGCAGTTATCGTTCCAGTATTGTAAAGACAAATGATACCACAACTAGACACAAGGTAGGCCTGTGCAACAACTGGTTGCGTTTATGAAGCGCGTGACCCAATGACTGAATTGAGGTTCTTGGCCTACAGTTTTAAGCAGTGTTAAAAAGCGTGTGCGCACCAAAAAAATCTAAAATGGACGTTATTGGTACATATACAAATAACGACACATAAACTTTCAGGAAGATTTTTGGTATATTTAGCAATATTTAAAGATAATAAAAAAGCCGATTTAAAAAATTATTTAAACTTCAAAATTAAAATGTTTGTGACCCGAACGCCCACAACCATGCATGCACATCTTTTATGTTGTCCATTCGCCACATTTCTCATGTAATCAAGGAAGGAAATTAAAGTTTCGAAAACATCAGTAAAATAAAGACTAATCTAGCTCCAATAATGATAACCGTCATGTAGTTGTTAAAGTGCATAGGTCCACTCAAATCGTAACCAACGATACACAACACAAATATCGCTTTGTTTACACGCAAATTGTTACCCAAATTCTTCGCCATGCTCGAACATTCGTTTGGAGCTTTGGTGCCAACGGGTACTATTGCACTATTCTCTGCCAAAAAGCGGTGCCAGTCAGCAAACCAAAGTACAACCCCTCTTGGGAATCCATTGAATCAGACCACTGCTCAAGTTTGGTATAAGATTATGGCGCGCCGTTTCTGCAAATCCAAATGTTCCTGGGAAGGTCCTACTAAAAAGGAAACCGTCTATTTCAACCAATTATGTTGAGTGATCGAAGCTAGATAGTCCTAAATCAAGGGGGTAGCGAAAAAGTGACATATTTCAATCTATGGAACGTTCCAATTCTCGTGTTTGATTGGTAGTATGTGAAGTGTGAGGTTCCGTGTATTCTAGCAGAATCGCCCCAAGGACTATTGTGAGAGACCAATTCAGGTGGTCCCAATTACGCTCCATTGGGCAAGGAAACAGCGGAGATATGGAAGAAGATAAACATTTGAACTGATGAACAATAATCGAAAAGTTCACGAAGTTTGAGAAGTGTTGCCAATGCATATAACCAGCCCCACAGTAAACAACATAGGATGGGCGGGTATTTCGTGGAAAGCGCCTTTTACATGTTAGTAACAAAATAAAAACAAATAAACCTTTGTTACCATTTTGATTTCTGATACAACATGATACTGATTAATTACGATTATACTGTGATATATCACGCTGATTGGCTACCACGATTTATCGGGCGATTTATACACGCTCCACAACGCTCAGTATTTCAGTCAATTCGACCCTTATTTAATTCGGCCCACTTCCAATGCCCAACTCTGCTCAGGTGCATTCCCGAGTCGGCCCATTACCAATTCGGCACACAACTCTAATGTAGAGTTTGGAACCTACGGTGTTATTTGTCATATTTTGCGGTCATTATGTTCGCCTTTTTTAGTTGAATAATATAGAAATTTTAGTGGTGTATGGTATGTATTTATTTGCGCTATATTTTAATAATTTCATGTGTTTTAGATTTTGGGCTTAATATGAAAATCGTGAACTGGAAATACAAAATAAGTTAGATCACCAAGGTATCGCTTTATTCCAACGGTAAAGCGATAATCATATGAAAAATTGGACTTATATGTATCAATAATAAACAATGGTTCTATTAGTTTCATGTCGGATTGTGTACACAGCAGACATTTGCCAGTATGAACTTGATTTTCAGTACTGTTAACCTGACCAGTGAAAGAAGGCAGTCAATCAAATACTGGTGTCATTGGTTGGAATTTCTTGGGGATATATACCCGAGCCAAGTTACAAGTTTACTTAGGTAAAAGTTTGCAAAGGTAGGCGTCCAGGTTTTTATATTGTAATTCTCCTGAGTCAAGTTATATGAAAGAGGCAAAAATAAATATTGAATCTTATATAATATTGCGTGCATAGTGTGCAAAAAGGATAGTTTGTGGTTACATGCACCATGTACACTGTAAAAAAAACCTGTAAATTTACAGGAAAATCCTGGAAGCAATTCTGCCAACAAATTACCGTAAAATTTACAGTATACTCTAAACATTAATTTAATCGAAACACTTAAAAACATATAGATTAGCTTATATTTGGTGATTTATTACAGAGATTGTGAACGTGTGTAGAGTAAAAAGCACTGACGAACACCCTAACTTAGTAGGCCTATCCACAAATTTTTGCAGTGCATATATACTGTAAAATTGACAGTTTGTTGTAAAATGTATTACATCAAACTGTAAAATATACAGTAAATTTGAATGAAACAAATCGTGTTTTTGCATATACTTAATGCTTGTTCATATACTAATCACTGTGTGAAATAACTAAGCTCAAATCGAAGTCTTTCATATAGAAAATCACAACTTTGTTATAAAATTCCGGATCCGGAAATTTTAATTTGTTATACACGGTATCCTATGGCACTATTATACTGTACATAAATGTTTACTGCATGAAAACAAAAACACCAATTCATCTCAAACTTTGAAATTAATAGTGCTGCAGCACCAACCAGTTTAAGAGAGTGGTACCGGGGCCGGAATAATAACATTTGTCATCATAGCTAAAATTTACCGTAGGGATGTGGAGTTCATGAAAACGGGTGATGACAAAGTTAAAAGTGGTGGCAATTTGCATACGACGCCATTTTCCAAAATGGAAGCTATCTTAAAGCCAAAAACACATAAGAAGACAATTTTGGTGTAAAAAATGTTTTTTCTGAGTCAAGGAGTTCAATACAATTAATCCCCAAACTATAAAATGTTGCATGTGCCGATATTTTCCAAGATGGTTGACATTTTATTGACACAAACCTTACATTTCTTAATATATAGCCTATGAAGATGATTGTGGTGTCAAATTAAAGATTTTCTGGGTCAAGGAGTTCAATAAAACTATTTACAAAACGGTCAGGTAAATATAAAAGTAATGAAGTTTTCATACGTCACTATTTTCCCAAAATGGTAAACATAGAAAAAGGCGAAATCCTTAATACCTCATACTATACAACACCTAGGATGACGATTTTGGTGACAAAGTGGATGTTTTATAGGTCAAGGATTTCAACAGCCATATTCTCAAAACTGTCAGATGAGTCGTGAGTCATGTTATTCATGGACTACCAATGTGACACCCCAAATAAGACACCTTGACTGCTCTATATGTATTCTCCCAAAACATATATCTGAAATTGCGTGGGAATTTTGATATTTAGGGGTGTTATTGTATTATTTTAATGGAAACTATTAGTTTTTATTTCAGAATGTCAAGAGTAAAATGGCCGAATTTCGAACAATATAAAATGGTCATACCAATTAAATGGTCATGGTCACGCGCACACCTATTGGTAGTCACTGTTTTGGGGTGGTGTCGTTCCTAGGGCCATATACCATAAAACGCAGTTAGGAGGTTCTAAGAAGAGGATGCGAGTTACTGAGATTCTGATGTTGGTATTTTAATTATCAAGCATCGGGTTAATATAATTTTTTTTATCACTTTGCACATTAAGCCGACATTGCAGTAAGTTAACACTCTTGTGTACTTGTACTTTAAAATATTGGGCTATCTTGGAAAAAAAAGGACAATGCAAATCAACACACTTTTTTATATTCATCCTATCCCCTCTTCCTACGTGTTGAGAATCAGTTTGAGAATCATTGACCCAGATATAGAAAAACACTCCATTGTGGACACCAAAATCATCTTCTTGGTAGATAATAAGAAATATACGGTTTTCTTTGATTCGAGATGTCGGCCATCTTCAAAAATTAGCGTGAAGTGCTGCATACAAATATTTCCATTACTCAGACAATTCTGGCAATTGATATTGAACCTTTGCCCCAACCAGACAAAATACATTCCAACACTAAGTCACTCTAGTAGTGCTATTATCTTAAAATGGAGGCCGGCCATTTGGGAACAATGTTGGGTTATGACAAATTGCCATCACTTTTATTTTTGTCATCACGTATTTTCATGTGAACTACACAACCCAATGATTGATTTTCGCGATGATTGCCAATGTTATTATTCTGGCCCCGTTGCTAGAAATCTTAGGCCCTTTTTCACCTGATGCGAGCACATAGAATAAAGCATTTTAGGTCACTATCTTTAGTTCTAGATGACTATTTTTTTACTACACCAAAAAAAAAATATATTTCGAATCTCTGAATCAGCCTTTAACCTCTTATTATTAACGTCATCGATCTGTGTTTGAGGTAGGTTCTTTTTATGTGTAAAATGTATCTCTCTTCTTCTAGTGGCCTAAGACTAGACTATAATTTGCGAGCAAAAATTGAAGAATTTCATATTTTGTGAAAATGTGCAGAGTGCCGCTTTTGAAGCACTTTGTTCTCTTTAAGCCCTTTCAAGATCGAAGAAATAAATATATAAATACATCCATATTTTACCACAGATTTTTTGTTGGACACACCGTCTCATGTTGCCCGATTTGTTCTTGTTGAGGGAGGAATGGGAATTGGGAATCGGGAATTGAGGGAATTATTTAGTTTGTGTACACTTACCCCAGTGTCCCCCTTACCCCATAGCGCCTGAAATATGGCCATTAAAAATTACAGTAATTTCCTGGATTTCTCAAATTACAGCCAAAACTGCAATTACTGCAATTTTTACACGATGTTCTGATAAATTGCATTGCCAATTTGTACATGCTACCGAAATTCAATACAGTAGGGCCCGAGTGCACCAAAGCTGAGTAACTGACGAGTAGGCTAAGAGTCTATTAAGTTGGTGAGGAGTATCTCAAAGTTTTGTGAATTTCCATAAAAAATTCTAGACTAGTAGGTTACTCGACACCTGGTTGTTTCTTCCACGCATTTACCCTGGGTGGACCACCAAGAATAACTCCAGAGTAAGTCGCGGTTTTTATGTTAGGACTATAGCCTGCATGTCGCCATTGTTCAGTGAACAAAGATACATTTGTTGTTGGTTAATTAGTGCATTACACGACAGAAACGATCCCAATAACATTGTACCCGCCCATCATCATCACTATATGGACATACTTGTATCTTCAGACTCCTCTTCCGTCCGAAGACATCACAACATAACCATCCATCAATAATCAATCATTCATCAAACATCATCCTCGTAATTCCTCATCCCCATCGTTCCTAATCATCGTCATCCAACCACATCCGCCTCATCTTCCTCATTCACCACCATCACCAATCACCAAATCCGCATCCTGCACCTACTAAATAAAGATGCCATACTAAACGCGTAATAATATGGAAGTAGTCCTATCAGACTACCGATTGATCATATGACTACACAACCTCATCTTGCCTCCTCAATCCTCTCCTCTGGGTCTCTCTTCCTTTCATACAACCTCCTTGTATCTAATCTTCTCATCATCTTAACTCATAATCCTCCTGTGAATCAGATGCTTCACCATCCTCATTATGCCTAATCCTACCCTAATCCTAGTCTCCACTTTACCCCCCCTCCTCTTCCTCTTCATCCTCTTCCTCCTCACTTTTCTCCTCTCCTCCTCCTCTTCCTCTTGTTTCATCTCCATCAACAGGTCTCTTAACCGTCCTTTGCCGGTGCTTTTATCATCATTGCCATCAACATCAGCACCACAGCCGCAATCTGAACTAGGCCTATAATCTTTCTACTGATTGGTCATGTTAGCTGCGAGCACCCGTTTCCCAAGCAGATATTTCTGCAAAAAATTGTGACTTTTTAAACCAATCAAACAATTTTTAAAACTTTTCTTATTTTTTTTTTGTGTTTGACCGTCCCCAAGAGAAAAATAGGTCGGGGAAACGTGAGGGATCTTGTATGGATACCATCTCCATCTTTTATCTTCCCTCTATATTCAGGTTCCAATGAATGCAAACTAAAAAAAAATTAAATTTTGGTGATTTTGGTTCACGGTTGGGGGAGGGGGGGCGAGTTGAGTGACCGAACATTATGTGACCTGTAGCATTAATAGACTTCCTAACCCTAACTCCGCCTTCCAACAACATTCAACTCCGCTCTCTCCTCTCTCTTTATGTAGACCGGTAGTCATAAATACAGCTGGTTCGTGTTTTTTTTTTTCTTTTAAAAATACATTCCACTTGATTCTTGTCTTTTAGGTGTAACCTATTGGAAAATATTTTGGCAATTTTTCCAAAACGTGTTTTTAAGGGTGGTCAACTCCCAGATGCTGCCAAAATACATATTCCATTGATAAATGGTATTCTGAACTCAATATGGAGTCCAAATTGACCTCATACCCATATATTTAATACCAACGAGTTCAAAAACAGCTAAATCCATTCTGGCGTCACATTATACAAATAAAACTACCATATACCTGTCTCCAAAATGGGCGTCCAAAATGGCCGCAAAAAGCTATGTTATGAATAGAAATAAACGCTGCATCACACACTAATCAATGAGATAGGATTCAATTCATGTTATAGTCTTGGGTGCAGGAACTCCCATCCGGCTTTTTTTACAACAAACTTCAAATCCAAGAATGGCGTCCAGTCAGCCGCCGAAAGCGCAATTAACAGCTAAAGAAAATTCGTACACTACCAGCTTTTGGCATTGTGCACTCTGCTTCCGGTTCTTGTTTGGTGTAGTGCCACCACCTGTTTGTCTTGAAAAAGACATTTTTATAGAGTCGAAATGTTTGTTTGTTTTTCTGTTCTAGTCTTTTTATCCAGCATAGCACAAATCAGTTGAAACTGGTGTTTTTTTTATATTGTATATTTAGTATTCTCCTAGTCTCTTTGAATCCATTTGGATCCTGGTGTGTGTGTTTTAACTTTGGAGTTCTGTTGGGACTATCTTCCTCTTGCCAACTGTTTTTGGTAATTTAAGACAAACTACCTATATCATTAAACTTATGGGGCGGTAACATTGTATTTAAAACTTGAAGACAGAAGAAACAAATTCCAACTATGTTTTCACATGCTTTGAATCCAAGATATGGCGGCCACCGTAAGTACTGATAATAGTAAAATGTAAAATAATTTTCACATACATGTAGATCCATGTCATCATCATATTTTTATTAAAAAATAAAACACTTCAATGCATCCTTTTGACCCAAAGGAACTCATATTTACCATTTTATGTTAAAAAAAAAACATACTTCAAAATTAAGATGGCGGCTAATTTGGCTGCTATAAGAACTATCAATAGCAAAAAAATTTTATTTTTCGTACCTACTATGTTATACGTATTCGGAAATTTGAATACAAATGAAGTAACTAGGCCTACAGATACACACTTTGACACAAGAAACTCATTCTACCATTTATTTTGTTTACTAATATGAATCAAAAACAGGATGATAGCTAATATAAAACTTAATTCTTGATATTATAATAACATTGGAAAATGTTGATAAAAACGTAAAATAAAACGCCAATATATTTGTATATACGCAAGATATATATTTTTACCAGTTTTGTTAAATGTAAAATGCTTAAATCTAAAATGACCATACTATTTGTCATTTTGTTTTTTCAATCGTATTTACAAAACCTAAATGATAAGATGAGTTTGTGTCCAAAAGTGTTTAAATAGTTGCTTGCATTTATTTATATATTTTTTCAAATTTCACAATGCGAATAACATGTACAATTAGATTCATGTGTAGATACATGTGAAATATCGTCAGTTTTGTCTATTAATGTTCACAAAACTTAAATGATAAGATGAGTTTTTTGTGTGCAAAAGTTTATAGTTGCTTGTGTTTCCAGCGGTTCTTTCGACCCAATACAAAGTTAGGTGATCGAGTACGAATCCAATTCGCTGATAAAGAGCATGTTAGAATAAGACCGTTGCTAGGTCAACTGGCTCACGCTAACTTTGTTAGGAGCCATTAATCACACTTATCATAACACAAAACCTATGGCATATCATAATTTGGAACAGGTGCATGAGCCAAGGCGTGAACCAGTAACCATTGATTACGAACGTGCACTACATCAGCGAATAATCGCACGGGCACACACAAAGACATACACCACATCGGACTAGGAATACCTAAGTAATCCCTGTGTGCTGCTCTGCTTGCAGAACAGAAGAGGGCATTAAACATTCAAAATCCCTGTGGAAACAAGTATTGAACATTAACATTCTAGTTATGGAACACTTCTGGCATTTCCTCGATATACTCAATTTGCCACAAAAAAGAGTGAACTTTGTCCAAATAATTTGATTCACCCGTAATTTGTTAATGCTTCTGCTTAAAATAAAAAAAATATTAACTTTTGCGGCAGCATAAACTGTAGTGGTGTATTAAAATTAACATTAGTTGCAATAGTCAGCTATGGTAACACTTTTAAAGCTAAAAGCCCTTAAGCTATTCGATAGCAGGAAAGAAAAATAAATAAACTAGAATAAACATAATAATAAAACAAGAATAATAACCACAATAAATCGCCACCACCATCAACAGGTAATAATTCTCAACCGGAAAAATTAAAAAAAAAAAAGACAAAAAATGTTACGCCGAATCCGCAACGGGCCGAACGCTGGGTCCGAATTGACATTGTTTTTGTGCCGATGGTTCTGTCATAACAGTATAAACACATCGTTGTCACCGGATATTGTGCTGTATTTTTTTAATACACCATATTAAATTAATGGTTCCGCTTGTTTGATTACCCGTTCCTTCCTTTCTCCTTGGTAAGTGTCTGTACAGATTATACACGTTCCTTTCTCTCTTGGTACATGTCTGTTCTATTTATCTCAATGTTCGTATGTTGGTTGTGGTCTAAGTAGAGTATAAACCCCCATGTGCAGATATCAGTACATGTAGCGATTTCCCCATACCTATGCAAGTATTTAGTAATAGTATTATACATTTGTCGCAAGCAACATTTGGGGCACTTATAACTTATGGTCATTGAGTTTACTTCTTCTTTAGATACAGTTAATGATATAATTAATGTAGGTGATGTTTGCCTTACCAGCGAATACCTGTCAGGGGTCCCCATATAACTGATACATTGTTGATTCCGTACGTCGACTTTCCCAGGCCCAGTCTATTTGGCTGGGAAAGCTGGTGTTTTGGGCGATAACCACTTCCACCAATCACAAGCACGACCAGATGGACAGGAGGAATTGGTTTGAGAGAGGTTCCGGATATTTCGCACAGGTTCCGATTGCCAATCACCAATTCCATCAACTCAATTGGACATAACATGGGCTTAGGAACGGGGGGGTGCTTTGGGGGTCTGGGCACCCCCATCATTTTGGTGGGGGGGCTCAATATCCCTTTGAGCCCCCCAATAATCTTAACACTGTTTAACCAAAACATAATCTAAAGCTCCCCCCTTCCCCCAGGGGCGTGCATACTTTTTTTCTGGGGGAACCAGGGAACGTGATTTTAAAAAAAAATTTTGGCTCAAAATCGCTAATATTTGCCGGTATTTGCCTAAATTTAGGTGATTTTTGGCCCCGAATCGCTGATTTTTGTCGAAAATCTGTCATTTTTCTTCTGCCCGGGGGAGGGGACGGGGTACAACAAGACATGGGATTCTCCCCCCCCCCCCCCCTGTCACTGTGCACCAAACAACCCACTGCCACCCCCCACCATCGCCGCCCCGAGTCCGTGGGCCCCCCCCAATCCTGAAAATCTTCCTAACTGCCATGATAAAGGAAGGTTCCTTTATTTTTAGAGATCTCTCTCTACGAACATATCTGGCAGAAACGGCCCGCCATTAACGATTGCATTTGGCATTTAATTGTGTGGGGCGTGTACTCTGTGCCGAGCTTTGGCTCGACATTGTGCTGGTGGTACTGGCAGGGCAGTCCCAACCTGCCAGCGGTACCGTGGAGTTTAGGAAAGATAATTATCCTCCGAAGTTTACCTATCCTGATTTCGCTTCTCAGTTTCATGCTGAACTATGGAAGCCTTCTGAATGGGCAGAACTATTTAATGCTTCAGGAGCAAATAGTTGGTCGTTCCACAAGTTATTATTTCTAGATGTCTAGTCGAGAACTCGCCTTCAATTGAAAATTCTTTTCAGCTGTGGAAAAGTAAGCAATTCATTGGTTGATGCCCGGGTTCAATTCGCATGATTCGCATGATTGAACCCAGATATTACGCACTGCGTATTGACGTAATTTGGTATCCAATAAAATATTCCGATCATTTGTGCCCCAAACATCTTGCACAACCCACGACAAAGCCTCTTAATTGTAATGGAACCTATGTACATGTGTATTTCATGCATGGTGACATTTTAGGTCTCTAATATCAGCTATAGGTCAGGACAGGATACATAGGGGCCTTATTTAATGAAAAAAAAAAAAAAAAAAATTTTTCGTTTACCTTCCCTAACTACATAAAAGGTTTGACACCTTGGTAGTTATATATGGACCCTCTACATCGCTGTCTAAGGTAGGTAGTACTCTCAAATTGTGTTATCACTTTTTTCAATAGGGGCCAATTTAAGTTTTACACATGGTTCAAAACTTTTAAAATGCCCCAATCATGTTGAAATGTATGCATATTGTCCATCTAATCAGAAGATTCCAAAATGTTTTGTTTGTACCACCTACGACCCATTGGTTTTGGAGTTATAGGGTAAAATGGCCTACATGGTAAAAAAGGTAAATCTCACTTTGTACAAGGGGTCAACATAAAAGTTAATCTGATTTATATGTTAATACTTGCAATTATTGCCTGAGGTAAGATTACTCACAAAAAGTATTGTTTTGATTATGTTATATGTTACTTCCGGAGATATTGGGTCAAAGAAGGTCAACGCCAAATTGGATTATGTTGCCCTATGACCTATTTTGGGTCACATAACATGATAACTATACACTACAGATGGTACAAACTATTCCTTATTTTGCCGCATTAAGCTAGATGAAACAACTTCTATCATTTTTTTTTCACACAATTGGAGCAACTTCTGATTTTGACACCCTGTACAAATAAAAATTGACCTTATTTTACTTTTTAGCAGCCATTTTTAACCCATAACTCCAAAACATTGTCATAGATTGGTACACACTCTATTTTTTTAATCATTATGACTAGACGGACATATGGCAACATTTCAACATTTTAAAGTTTGACCCCTGTGTAAACTTAAATTTGGCCCTATTGAAAAAGTGACGCTACAATTTGAGAGTAGTACTTCCTACCAAGCGTTGATATAGAGGTCCATACTAACTACCAAAGGTGTCAACCCGTTTCTGTAGTGCAGGGAAACGATGATGTTTTGGACCTGGGTCTATATATAGCTCCTCCACTATAAGCCACTGGGTTTCCATATGCACTTCTGTCTGTCAATTAACTTAGATGTCGGTTTTTTTATATTAATTATTTCCAAAATATACGTTTCCGTAAAGTTGTTATTCATCATTGGACCAACAAGATGAAGGTTCCACGTGAAAAACAGATTTCGTTCTTCTTTGGATTTTTATTCAATTTACCTGATTTTTATAGGGCAAACAACAAAAACGGTTCCAGGTGAATACTGACTTTTTGACACTGAAACTTTGATGTCCACCCACTTCCCGATTTTTTTGTGACCAATAGTAAATTAATGAACCCTTTTAGCTTCCATACATGAAATAGTGATACTTTTAAAGGCCCTGTCTGTTTCAATCATTGGTTCCGGACAAAAGAATCAAAGAGCACTCCTGTAATCCCGTCATATACGTAATTGTTTTTTGTGCGAACCTTGGATAATTATCGCCGTTATTAAATACACTATCATGATTGAAAAAATATTTGAAATTTGCAGAATAGGCTTCAAGTGACAGGATAAATCTGTAGAATTCTCATAAGTTACCTTTTTTTTCCAGCTGAAGAATTAAGAAAAGGAGAAAACGGCAGTGTTCCAAGATACGATTCCCCATTCAATTTACTTGTTGTTTATATGTCCTTACGGACAGTGATGACTACAATCTCCGATTCGGTCCTTATCGGTTGCTTCTGGTCCTATCATTTGTAGGGTATGTTAATAAGATACCTTTAACTGTTACGTCATGCGTAAAATCCTGATTTTTGATGATTTTTTTTTCGATTTGCTGATTTAGCCAATCACTGATAATGCCTATAAATTAAATTGTACAAAGTCAGTACCATAACAACGGTTTCGGATTTGATCCTGTTGAACATAATTTGGCATTGTTCATTGCATCGTTCATAGAACCAGTATAACCCAGTGGCGGACACTATTGATTGTGAACATCTCAACGTTTACTTACCTACAAAGATTGTCTAGCAAATTATATGGTTTACCATGCACCCGCCCTTAAAACTAAATTCTAACAGATTTTTAGGAACTATGTCACCTTCGTATTGACTTGTTCTGTTCTCTCAAAAGTTTGGTGAGAGTGTGGTAGGTGTAACAGTCGTTACATAAGGCCGGGACTACCCACAAGATCATGGGGTGGGTCACTAATAAGAATATATCGGGTTCGGTGGGAACGGGAAAGGTCACCTTGCGGGCACAATAATCTATATGTCCTCAATGGTATGGTTAACATATCGCAAATTATTGCAAGGTATACATAATTTGCAAGCTTATTCAATACGTCGGTATCACCTGTAGACATCAGTGAAACAACTTGTATAGTTGGTTGCCATCAAAAATTTGGGGTAAGATTTCTTTCTTAAATCCATGAAAGAAATCCACAAACCAACAAGAAGAGTGATACTCATTTCAACCTGACACAGTATGACATAAATGGACATATTCGGTCACCATAGGGTATAATTATTCACATCTACCTGTTTCGACCACCGAGTGCATGAGTAGACAACGAAATTTAGCAAGAGGCCCTTTTCCATTTAAACTCGCCAACTACTGACACAAATAAAGTTTTTCTGAGGCATTAAAACATTTTTTTTTAAAATCACGATAACATGAAGTCTACCATTACTAGTTATATCTGCTATCCAATCTGATGAGAGAAAATATCAAATACACGCTGCTAAATACGTCCCCAAAAAACGCATATCATTGCCACACACCTTGCGCAAGCCAAACATAACCAAAAACCATACTCAAAAAAAGACGATTCTTGGCAGAAGTGACCCACGTGCATTTTCCCAACTCATCAAGAGAGAATAAATCTATACGCTTTCTTGAGGATATCGATCACTATCTAATTGTATAACCTTAAGCCGAGTATTTAACACACCGGATAATTTGACGGGAAAACATCATGTTCTGCCACATTCACCCAACACTGCCGAATTTGGAGTGAATTTATAACACCGAGTACAGTTTGTTACAAGCTTAGCTGAATAACGCTTTGATGCCGTCAACGGACCATGCCCCCAAAATCTTCCGCACCATATGAAAAAATCGGAGCAAACCATGGGAATCAAAACAGTTTGAAAAACAATTCGTATTCAAACCGCCCAACTTATAATGAGACTATACGAAGTGCATTCATGGATTGGAAGCTGGATCAGCAGAGTCCGAGTTGCTTTACCCCATGTATTTCCTGGTGAATGAAAAAATTAATCCCTAAATACTTGTAATTGTTTACAATATCAAGACGCTGACCCTTAAACAAAAAAAACCATCTTTCAATTTCCCTACTCTACACCCGTTCTGAAAATGAGAACTTAGTTTTGAAGTTATTAACAGTTGCCCCCACTCATCACACAAAAAAGTTTGAGAACATCATAGCTTTGGAGACCACCAATTGTATCTCCCCGATATTAACACGAGATCATCAGCAAAACCACAATACAAATTAAATTCAGTATTCTCAGGGTGCATTTGTATACCCCTACCATTACTATGATCGATCATACTACACAAGTTTGTTTAATAGATAGAAAAATTGAAAATGTGGCCTGGACTCATTAAACCGCAACCTTGACGAAGACCTATATTACACACAAACAATCAGTAATTTGATTATCATTTGTGCGGACACACGCCGAGATATCCTTATGACATTAGTTAAGACAAGCCAAGAATTTTCCATTAACACCTGCCTGGGACATGCTAATAATAATTTGCCCTATGGTACCGAGTCGAATGCACGTGCAAAATCCACAAATAACAAATAGCATTTACGTTCTTTTTTGACAGGTGTTTTGGATGAGGGCATGCAATGTAAAGATATTATCGATGGTAGTATAACCTTTTCTGAAACCAGCTTGACATTCAGGAATTTTATTATGCTCGCAGCCCATGCAGATAGCCGGTTGTTAAAATACTCGTAAAAATTTTACAAAATGTACCATGAGTGAAATGCCACGATAATTTTGAAACATTGCACCGATCACCCTTTTTAAACAAAGGAACAATGATTCCCTTCCCCCACTCCACTGGGAAAAAAGACATATTCAAAAACATAATTAAATATGCGAGTAAGATACGGGACTAAAATATCAGCAAGACTCCTTTACTTGAATAATTCACTACAAAGCCCATCTGGACCAGGTGATTTGTTTGACTTCAATTTTGCTATAGCATAGCAACTTCATTGTTTTCAGGAAAAAGATCTCAGTAAAATAATGTACTCCCCATTAAGTTCAGCCGATCATCGAATCGATGGTTTCAAAGTCAACAGATACATTATAGCATGTAAAAGTTAAAAAATAATGGAAAACCTTTCATGCAACGGATGTTAGTGCATCGAGTCGATTTATTCCCTTATTTACTTCCCGAACAGTTTTCCAAAATGATTCGGATCAGTTACACGTGGCATCATATTAGACTTCATTTGTTTTTGATAATTACAATTTTTTTTACCTACACAAAGCTTTATATTCGCGTCTACATTGTTTATAACGAGCAAGGTGATATTATTGTGATGCACACAGGAATAGTTTCAGAGTTTCAACTTTAAGCTTTCTTTTGAGTACATTCATTATCAAACCAACCAGTTTCATTGTATTCAGCATTTCTTTCTGTATATGTACTGCATTTCATAGTTCAGCAGCATTAGCAATGGTTTCATGCACCTTACTAACTGGCATCGTCAACATTTCTGTTCCAACATTTGACAGGCATCCTCTAACCCATTTCTCATTTCACGAGATCTTATATTCCTATGAAAACGGTTGCTCGATCTATTCCATTTATATTGCATAATTAGGGTTGAGATTGTACCTCACCTATATCCCTAGAAAAGAACGAATCTGTAGACAACATCTTTAAATAATTTACATTACACAGAATTTTCCCATTTGACAAGGGAAGTGATGGTCTGATTCAGTACGAGAAAGCCACCAAAACTGTTACTATTGTTAATAATGACGTTGATGCTGCAATTACGTAATCGACACACTGTACCATTGGACCAATGTATGTAAAATCACCAATAGCGCTCATTTCACTTCTACCATGACAATGTGAATATCGTAACTTTTACACCTATTTAACAATTTATGCCCCAAAAAGTATTTACCACCGCATCAAGCGAATTTCTTTGAATATTGAAGTTGTGATTTCATACAAATTGCACACAATATCATCACCAATATGTTAAGTGTATCAATTAAAACAATGAAAAATCAGCTTCATGAGCAAGTCTAGCATTAAGATCACCAGTTATTAATAGCTAGCTTGTGGGTTTTTCACAAGTAACAACATTAATGATTCTGGAGTGAAAAGAAAGGGATCATTATCACCGTCGTATCATTCCTAAATAGTTGAGTCAAACTGGTGGGAATATAATAAAATACATAAAAATGATATCATAATCAAAGCCAAAAAAAACATTATCAAATAAAAAAAACGACCCATGATCGAAGCCGGTTTCCAAATTCTTAATACCTTTACTAATTTCAGCTTTAATATGGACGGAAATACATCCCGAATACCGGGCCGCGTTAACACGCTTAGGCCTATAAAGTGCAAGGATTCATAACCTGGGAAAATTAACAAAATCAGTAAGCCGACTTGCCCATGTTTCGGTAAAAGCTATATCATATCGAACAAAAATTCATTAAAATCACTGAAGTAAGTTTAGATTCAATTCATTAATATTCCAAGCAAGAAATGATATGCAGTTTATTGATTTAGCAACATTTCCTTGGGGCCATGACCATACCCCTATTTCATGACAACTTCTGAGAAATTCACAGTGTTACCAAAAGCAAATATGTCACAAGGGTCGTTTGGCGGCTATTTTGGATTAAGAGAGATTAATCGGACAAAGTGGTTCAATTTAGTTAAAAAAGTATCTCAATGATTGTCTCATCACAAGAAATCAGAAAAACATTATAGTTTGGCATATCTTCCCTGTATTCGTTGGGAATACATGTGGGGGAAAATGTGATAAAAAAGTCATTGACTTTGATGGTCTTGTACGGGGGCCAAATTTCAAAATGCCTTCAAGCTTGACAAATTTGGTGTCAAATTGTTGGTTTGAGCATCAGCAATCTGGAAATGTACAGTTTTCCACCGATTTCGGAAATTCTATTTTGGGTTATCGTTTTGGAAAGACGAGTAGTCACTAATTCAATACAAAACAATGCAATGATAATAAGAGCTAACTTTACACCTAAGTGTACCACACCTACTAAACATCCCTAAATAGTGCAAACTATATATTAAATGCTCAGGTCATTAACCTACATTGACACCAAAGTTATCAAGATCAAGGCCTTTGAAAGTTTGGCCCCTCTGTACAATAAAAGTGCAATGACCTATAACATTTTCCCCCATCCCATATTCTGTATGAATATTACAAATATGCCAAAGTATATATTTTCTGATTCCGATTTGAGTTACTTTTCAACTAAATCTAACCCTAATTTTATGACTGATCTGTTTAGATCCCTCGGATGGCCGCCAAATGAAACCCGTGGCCATATTTATTTTGGTAACATCAAAATCCTTTTAAGTAGGCATAGATGTCGTAGAGATTCTAAAAATCCTGTTAGAATTATTTTCATGGGGGTGCCATAGAAACCCAGTAATATGCGATAGACTCTAAAAGGGAATAAAGGGAACTTCGCAAAACGTAATACTAATGTAATGGTAGCAAACCTTTATTCCCCCTTTTCAAAACGAGGGTGTGAAATGCTCATATTTCAATAGATTTGAAGTTTTTAATTAACCCTGTATTTTTAAATAAATCCAAGCGACCGTGAGACATTTGAAACTTTGAATAAAATTCACAGCTTATTCCTGGTGTTGTGCCATCAGTCAATTCTTCATAATCCAATCGACCACAATCAGGAAAATAAATCCTGACATCACCATCCCTTGCTTTTCTCCTGACTTTAAACCATTCTGATCCTCGCCTTCATACGCCCACTCGCTTTTCCTCATTAACAATATCTGTTATCGTTTTCAGTATCTTTGGTTGGAATTGCATAGCGAGCCGTTATCTCCACAGGCTTTGTCTCTGTGAATGGAGTCGAACGCCTTCTCAAAATTAACAAAAC
>JAMKCH010010864.1:0-95469 GCA_023653785.1 Ophioderma brevispina
ACAGGCGAATTTGACCTGGATTTTGAAGAGACATTTTTAGCATTTTCACCAAGCCCCTTGTCCCACTGACAGGACCATTGCTGAAAAATGCAGCCCCCAACCATCTACCTGGTACAAAAATTAACCATGTATTGACCTATTGTTATAAATCTACAGCAAAAATATATGTTAATACATAGTATAAACTTCCACTAAAAACAAAAAGCTTTTCACCAAGCCATTACCAACAAACCGCAATATGGGATTTATAGTCGATGTTAATATACTGCAAAAATTTGACTAATAATAAACCAAAATCGACAATGTGGAATATGTAGGAATAAGGGTCAAAGTTTCTACAGGGGTAAAATTGGAATTGTTTCAATTAAGAAGGTATAGTTCGACAGTATCTGTGATCTATAGTTTATTACAATAGCGGACAAACAGGTGCAAGGTAAGGTCCTGGGTAAAATCTGTGTCTCCAATTTTGCTCCAAACTCGGTTTTACCATTTGTTCATTTGGTTTATACTAGATACTAAATTGTAGGCCTATATCTATTCTTTGTTGACCAGTTCAATTCTGAATTAGATTATTAGTAGTACCTCACATAGCCCCGTCACAATTGCATTCTAAATATGCAACAAAATATATATATGGTGGGCAAACCAGTAATTTTGGGCTTCTATACCAGTAGACGAACAATTGCATAATATTATAACAAAGGGTAAATCTAAAAATTTTATCCGATTGTGACCTTGAACCTAATTTGCCCCATACAGTAAAGTGATTACTGCAGAGAGGGAACGTATACCATTTTAATCCTTAAAAGGCGAGGAATACTTTTCTGCTCACTGTGAACCATTTCAATATTTTGACCTGTATAAACCACTTGCCCCCATACATATTATCACTATTTGATTTTGGTAAACTTTTGATATGTTGTTTTAGAGGTTTTCCCCATACCAATCTTGGAGAAATGATATGCTGTAATTAGTTATAAGTACATTATGTTTCCTAATTTGAATGACTTCTCAGAAACATGAAAAAATAAGATTCGCAAGTGAATATTAATTGTACAATTAAATGCCAATTTATACATGAAACCATCAATAGTTACGAGTACAGTGGTCATACTTAATAATACAAGGGGCATGGTTATGGACATATTATTGCAATAAAGTAGTTTGTGGGGCTTCTCACATGCAATTTTCTCAACATAACCCCATACAGGGGTGACCAATGGGATATCACATTCTGATTTTTGAAACTTGACACCAAGCCGTAACTACGGTTATCAGCCACAAAACTGGGCAATGGTATCATATGACCATTAATGACCCCAAACTGACCTCTGCTTTAACAAAATATCAATAGTTAGATCATTTTAGCAATCTAATGTACAAGCTTTGATTTGATACAAACTTGATATGATTATTGAAAGTTAATTATTTTAACATTTACTACGAAATAGTATAAAAAAAGGGGCGTTGGCCTATGACGTAATTATTGTGGTCGAATTTTTGGGCCCCCCTTATGTATGGTTTCTTACTCTTTCCCCTTCCCACGGCCCCATCCCCCGCCCCCCCCCCCAGCCCTCCCTCCCCCCCGCCCTACCCATCCTTTTCATACCCAAAGGAAGGTTTTTTGTATGCCAAAGTTCATGCTTTTGTCCAGAAGTGCACGATCTGGGTGAAAATATGACTTATATCTACTACTTCACTAATCCTTATGCTTTATGTACACCAAGTTGTCTGCAGTCCTAGCTTTTATATTCACTGAATATGAACGGCCAACTCCACATGGTTGGGAAAAAGTGATCCAACAAGGCACTCTACAATTGAGTATGCTTGTACTGATTTTATTTGGATTATTTTATGGACACACCCACTGACTACAAAGCGGTTCTCGAACCACAAAGGTCCCCCCGTCCAGTGCAGTAGCTAAGAACAAGAAGCAACAATTTTAATATCTCCAGGAAGATTGTGATGCCCCCCAAGTGCATCCCCTCCCACACAACCACATGTAAGTGATTTGACCTCTGAATGACCATGAAATGACCTTCCAAAGTGTCAACACTGAATTTTACCACCACCCACCAAGTCTCACCCCCCTACCACATGATTAGTGATTTGACCTTGGATGACCCCTCATACTTCACAATGACCTTCAAAGTTTGGCACGGGTTTGTTGATCACACCCACCAAATTTTCAAATCCTCCAACCACATTATAAGTGATTTGACCTTGATGACGTCCGGAGACCTTGAAATGACCTTCAAAATTTTTGGTACTGAATGTTGACCACCCCACACACCCACCAATTTCCATTCTCCTACCACATGTTAAGTGATTGACCTTGGATGACCTCGGATGACCTTGAAATGACCTTCAAAATTTTTGGTACTGAATGTTGACCACACCTACCCAATTTTGATTCTCCTCCACATGTTAAGTGATTGGACCCTTGGGTGACCTCGGAATGACCTTGAAGACCTGCCAATTTTGGTACTGAATGTTGACAACCCACCAATTTTCATCCTCCTACCACATGTTAAGTGTTTTACCTTGAGGCCTCTGATGACCTTGAAATGACCTTCAAAATTTTCGGCACTGAATGTTGACCACACCCACCATTTTCATCCTCCTACCACTGTGTGATTTGAACCTTGGATGACCTTGTATGACCTTGAAATGACCCGTCAAATTTTTTTGGTACTGAATGTTGACCACACCCACCATTCTTCACATCCTCCTACCACATTACTGATATGACCCCTCGGCATGGACCCTTGAAATGACCTTCAAATTTGTTGGCACTGATGTTGACCACACCCCACCCAATTTCATCCTCCACCACATGTTAACCCAGTGATTTGACCTTGGTGACCTCGTATGACCTTCAAATGACCTCAAAATTTTTGGTCCGGACTGTTGACCACCCCCACCAATTTTCATCATTTTCTCCTCCTACCACATGTTACGTGATATGACCTTCGATACCTTGAAATGACCTTCAAAATTTTTGGTACTGAAATGTTTTGATCACCCCAGCACCAATTTTCATCCTCCTACCACATGTTAAGTGATTTGGACCTTGATGAACCTCGGATGACTTGAAATGACCTTCAAAATTTGTTTGGTACTGAATGTTGACCACACCACCATTTTCATCCTCCTACCACTGTTAAGTGATTTGACCTTGGATTACTCCGTATACCTTAACTGACCATTCAAATTTTCGGCAGCTGAATGTTGACCACACCACCAAGTTTCATCATCCTAACCACAACAATAGGTTTTATAGCAATTAAGCTCCAATTATTTGCCTCTTTTTGACCCCATTTGACTTTGAACAATGCCACATGACCCTCCCTCCGTAACTTCCTCCGCCCCTCACTTTGAAGTGGACCTCTAGGGTGCGAATATGGACACCCATACTTGCTCCAATCAAAGATTATCGTGTTGACAACGTTTATTATATCGATTTAGCCCTATTTTTGCCATATTTGACCTATTTTTGACCACATTTTTACCTTTGCCCATGCCACATGACCACTTTGTGATCCCACCCACCACCTACTTTAGATACATCTATGTTGCGAAGATTGACACCCACACTTGCTTATTTCCAAAGATACGTGAGTGACGCACACCACCCACGCACGGACGGCTAGCATTCTATAGTCCCCCTTCTCCACCAAAAGTTGGCAGGGGACAAAAAATTGCACCAAACTTGCACTGAATTCTTTCATCAAATTACACCTGCTGACACACACACTGCTCATCAATACCACCACCCTGTTTAAACTGTATGATATTAAAATTGTATAATTAAATATGCCTCTAAATGTTCAAATGGAGCACTTTAGCTAATTTTATGCAACAATGACTGTAACACATGTGTGGCACCATGTACGCATACACACAAGTTACACATGAATTTTGGGCATTAATCTTTTTGGAGATCACTATCAATATTCCGTGTGTACATCCAAAACTTTGAAAATTAACATAATTCATACTTGGATTTTTATAAGAATTGGTACATAATAATTTTCTAAGGTGGTTGGTTTCTTTGATGAAAAATCTTGCAGATATTCAGCATCTCCACAGTATAACATAACTGATAGCTCATGCAATGCCATTAGGCACTGTGTCATCGTAAAATTAGCAATCAATTATCAAACTCAGTATCTTTCGCAGCAGCAATGAGTGCATTGATATGCTAAACTGACACTTTATTTTTATGCTGATATTTTTGTGAACAGTTGCTATTGATATCATTTTGCAGTCCAATTTATTTTGAGATTCCTCCAATACTTTGTATGAATCTCAAATTGATTGATCTTTAATTTCATTAATTGTTGTCTTTGCATGAAAAGGTTGGGTATTAATGACCCATGCAAGATTACAACCACTAGTCAACTTGGCAAAAGATTTCAAATTGTCAATGCTTTTTTTCTCCTTGATGAGTTTATTGTCCTTAGGATGATGAACTTGCTTACTAGCTAAGTGACTTCTCAAGATGTTTTTTGCAAGTAGTAGATCACACTTGTCAATGGAATCATGATCTCATAGTCATAGGTAGATGATAATGAATGCTGCTGCTAAATAACTTCCGGACTTAAGTGTTTGTTATTGAAGAGTAGCGGTTCAGGTAGAATTTAAAACAAATGTACAAAGTGAGACAAAAATATGCAGTATGAAATGAAGGCAGCAGCACATGGACATTAAGTGCAAACTCCCTGAACCAAGAATTTTAGTGGGATTTTGTTTTTGTTTTAAATCAAAATTAATGCTGAAAATGATCAATTAAATCCCCACATTTGTTGATTGTTTTTGTTGTGCTGATGAAACAGGCAGGCGCGTAGCAGCCCAGTGGTTCTGAGGGGCATTTCCCGGTAGGTGCCAAAAAATGTCCCGATCACAAGCAAAATTTCCAGGTCGCAGTGGAAAAGAATCCAAAAAGGGGGGCTTATTTAACATGAATATCCGTTGTTTATTTCCCGATTTCCCTCAAGATTTTTTTTAAGGGGGCACTCTGCCCCACCCCCCTTTGCCCCACCTGGCTATGCCACTATAAGACAGGTATAAAGGTAAAAGGGGATTGTTCCTTTAATATACACAAAAAACAGGAAACAGAGTGAGTGCCCACCTCTCTTGTTTTAAAGTGATTAGGCAAAACTCCCCATATAATTTGCTGTTAGGGGAGTGGCTACACATCTTTACAACGAGTCTGTTACCTTCCCAACATTAATGCTGGTTCCCATTTATTTAACTTGGTAGAAAGGAGTAAATGAGGTAGGTACCGTACTCAACTTTTTTATAATGGAAGGTTTTGAGTTGAGTGACATCAAAATATTAAGGTTTGCTGAATTGAAGCATGATGCCATGGGTATATCAGGGGCATAGCCAGGATTGTAATTGACGGGATGTTAGATGTCTTTGGCCCTAAATTTGTCCTCCAAATTAGGCTGATTTTTGCAGGATTTATTCAAATTTGACGGGGGGGCTAGCGCCCCCTGAGCCCCCTCCCTGGCTAGCCACTACTGTATATGCTCTCAGATTTGGAGGAAAACCTTGGATAAAGAGGTAAGCTTCAGTGTAATAATGTAAAAGTTTTATTCATTTATTTCAATTAAAATTCACCTTTCATAATGAATAGCCCTATGAGGGACTCATGCAAATATGGTCCGGGAACATGGGTGCAGATGGAATTAGTCATTCACTCCTTACAAGCTCATCATAGGCAAGGCTTGTAGTGGATATAAACATGCCAGCAAAACTTCAGTACATGTGAACACTTAAAAATAATACTTGGTGTGAAAACTGTACAAAATTTACTGCATCTCCACCTAAGTGATGCACAGAAATAGATAATATTTGAGCATTGCTTACACCGTGGCATTTTTGTGTCTAAATCAGTGCATTCTTATACTATACTTATGTGACTTTCAAGCTTCATACTTGAAGTGCTGATGGATGAGTTGTTGATGTTTGATGGACGTTGTCTTTGTATTATATTTAGATGGATAGGTTCAAACTAGCTTTGTGCATGAAAGGTATTTATACTAATGCACCGCAACTTTGAAGCTCAATGGAGACATGAGGGGAACGTGGATGGATGGTGTCAATGAGAAATAAATCAGAAGTCTGTTTCAGTTTGAGAGTCAAAAATAAATCTGAATGAGCTACCTGAAATAATCACACCAAGTAAATAGCCCTGTAGAAACACAGCTGTGGTTTTGAAAAACAACGTTTATTGTAGTGGCATAAAAAATTTGATCTTGAGGCCAATTTACTGATTACTGAAAAAGGTCAGTTTTAAGGAATGAAATGGTTAAACAATATGAAGGTATCAAAATTAAAAAAAAAAACTGTTCTTATGGGCTCCGACGACCACATTGATTTGGCATTTTGATAATATTTATTTTTTTTTTAGTTTGCTATATGCATGCAAAATCAGCCCATTTTGCCAATAATGTATTTGGATTTGGATTAAAAGAAGTGATGAAAGTAACAAAAAAACAATTCTTAGAGATTGTTCATGCCATGTCATGGTTTATAGCTGTATGATATGAGACAATAATCACAAAGACAGCGGCCTATGAATCAAGCGATAGCCACATGCACTGATTGGATGCCGATCAAAAACGCACAGTAGAACGGACGGATTGATCATTTAAAAAGCTGGGGTAGTTCATGGATTATACAATCACCATAAAATTAATACTTTGCTCTAATCGCTTCTTTTTGTATACAAGTGTTTAAAGAATGAGAATATAGGTATTGTATTTAGCTTCTGGCGTTTATCTCTCATGTCATACTCACATGGGTGATAGCACTATTTGAGTGCAAAACAACTCGCTGCACCTCATGTTCTACTTATAATAATGGCCTGTATTCTCTAATTTGCACATTTTAAAAGATTTTTTACAATAAAAACACTAACACCGACCATTGCTTGAAAGGGCTGTCTGACAACAGGGGACTGTTTTTGGTTTATTTAAAGCTGTTTTATTTTTCAAATTGCAAAACAAGTTATTATATCTAAATGGTTTATAAAGTGGAAAAGCTCATTAATTTGCTAATTCAATTGGAGTGTCAATTTTTTTTTCAAATAAGCTAAATTATGTGCACTTAGCCTGCCGGAAAAAGATTGAGCACTTGCTTGTAAGCCCAATATGTATTACTTTACAAATAGCAGACAGGAATCTTCTTACCTGGTTTGTCAACATCTCTTTATGAGAGGGAATCACTTAGAAAAGCCATTTCATTTTTTTATTACAACCAACCCAAAACACACCGAGGTATGCATAAAAGAGTCCACTTTCTGTCAGAGAAAAATGAGAGAAAAAGTGAATTACAAGATTGGACCTATATGCAAGTAACATTATTAGACCAAATCCTGGCAGAGTTTTTGTTTTAGTAACCTAAACCAATGTGATTTGTGTTACGCCTTCCAAGGATGCATAATAAAACATTTTAAAAGATATGACTCCTAAAATACAAAGAAAAGTGTTACCTGATATTCTTTAATTCAGATGATACCACCACAAGTTCTTCTAACTGCATTCATTTGAAGCACCTAAACTGAACCAGCGAGGAGATTTTTGAGGGATTACCAATTTCTCGCTTGCCTGGATCGTTGTAGACCACCTACCAAGAATGTTTCGAGGTACAAAAGAAAACCACAAACTTGTTTGGAACTTGGCTGCTATCATAATTGTCCCTATAGGAAAAAGACGCTCTGATTGTATGTCGTGCCACAACCAGCCAATAGTACATATATCTTATTACATAAAGTGCAGCGTACTTCGCTTATTCACTTCAGGTGTGGTCTAATACATTGTTCTTTAAAGAGACATGAGGAGATTTCCAGAAAAGAGCGCCCCCCAATTTTCTCGAACTAGGTTGTTTCATATTTGGAATGCTTACCAATAGTTTAGATCACACCTGATGTGAATAAGCTGATACGCCATCTTTTGTATAGATGATGATTTAGTAGTTTCTGTCGTGCACGACACAGAAAGGTCAAAGAAAGAATGGTTTTCATTGGAAAACGATTACGATAGCAGGCAAGTTCAAAAACAAGGTTTGCGGTTTTCTTTGGCACCTGTTTGTCCCAATATACCTTCCCCAAACTTTCTCGGTAGGTGGTCTCTACAACTGATCAGTGAAATTTGAGAGAAATCATATTCTTAAAAAAACCTCCTCCTGTCACTTTAAGTTACAAGCCAGTAAACTTGGACAGGTGATTCAAAACTTAGTGCAAGTCCAACTACATTCTATTGACTGTGATATGATTGTTCAACTCTTTTAAAATCTAGTAAAGATTTTAGCAACCTCATAAAGTAATCCCATAACATAGGTAATAATTGAGGAGATTGCCAAGAATTCCTATTAATAGAGTGCTTCTAAATACTTCAGCTACAGGCTCTTTATGTTACCTAGATGCAGATCAGTACACTCCATTAAATGTTCAGTCTTCCAACAGCTCCCACCCACCATGAATAGAGCCTACAGTAAAGAACCTAGCACTTCAATAATTGTGTCAGTTAATAACACTAAAATAACAGGGGTCAATGGTCTGTACTAATACATGGTGGTCAATGAACTAAGCCTACACAATGAGAATACATGTTTCTACTGAATGTCATAATGGTGTTGTATATGTATGGCCCGCCACAAAGAATACATTAACTCCAAAGAAAAAACACGCTTTAACCAAAAAATAGACTGTCATCCAAAAAAACATTTAGGCGGATTGTTATTAACGGTCAAGCTCAGTCGTTGGGAAAAAAGTAGTGCCGAGGGCCACACAATGACACCATGACATGCTTTTTGATGGATGAACATAACTTTGGAGGGCTGTGATTCGGAAAGGATATCAGTGACGGGTTGCGTCACTTTACACACTTGTTAACAGGAGGAAAATTTGGAATGTTTTTTAAATGATTTGCAACGTGTGCATGTTCTGTGCTTGTTTTGAAGGGGTTTGTGAAAACACTATGCTCTGCAGTATGCAAGCTAAGTTAGAATCGTGTGTGAAAAAAAAATTGTCAATCCAAAGGTATCTTTACGATAACAATACATCTTGGAGTCTCGTTTTACGTCACGTTGTGATGTTCAGAAATTGCTGAAAGTACTACCCTTGAGAAAACAGAGGCCAAATATACATTCAAGATTGGTCAAACTTCGTTCACAGCTTTCATGTACAGGTATTTAGGTTTATGGGCCAATATTTTCAAAACCAATGTCCATATCACTTGACTATATTTGACCATGCATCAATCCTTCCTTTCAAAATCTATCTGAGCCATTTACCCCCTACTTTACAAGAGGTTATAGATAATTTCTACACTCCCGTAAAAAAATAAGCAATTCCTCTTGCAAATTCATTTAATGTTGTAATTGCCATCATTTGGATTATTGTTCATGTGCCCACCAATATCTTACTCAGTATTTAATTTGTGCATTATTAAAGGTCCATGGCACCGATCGCTAATAGCCTCGTCACCGGGGACCCCAGATTTTAACGGAAGTTGTTAAACATTTGGGTATCAGAAGAAAGTCCTATTTTTCTCATTTACCCGTGATGAAATCTTCGGGCTAAATGATGTTTGGTTAGATGTTATGAGCGAGAAAATATGCCCCGATTTTGGTTGGCCCATATATTTACACAGTACTCTATGGGGCTTATAAATCGCATTTTTAAGCTCTCACGTCAAAACGGATTGAAATATTGGTGCAAATTTTTTTTTACTTTGCATAGATGGGTTTGGGATAAAAACCTGCTATCAAGATTGTGAATGAAAAACTTTTATTATACTTAAATCGGACCTTCCTCTGTAAATTAAGATGGTAAATGTTGTTTAGAAATTTTGCTCTACCACATGATTGATCAAAAGATATCATCTTTTCAACAAACAAAATTTAAGACTTTTTGTCAATTCACTTTCAATCAGATACATCGTTTTGTCATGGTCCCAAAATGTTTATAATTGAATGCGTTTTAGTTTACACTCATCAACTATAATTTGGCAATGGAATGATATGGTGTCAATACCAATGGATCTTTAGAATGAATTCGTAAAAGTTATCTTAATACTTGTTTATATGAAGTTCTAATTTTTTGCAGAATTTCAAACTCAAGGGATAACGTAATAAACTAACAAATTGGAGCATTATTCTTAGTTCAATTTATAGTACTCAAACTTTATTACGTTACAAAATAAAAATTGTCCCAGCAAACCTCTCTAATAATGTCATCAGTTGGGCAATTTTGTTGCTTTAAATTTTAATAACATAATAATATTTTAAATTTAAATGTTTCGTTTTTTTTGTGTGTGTGTTCATGTTGAAATAATGTCATAAAGTCAGCAATATTATTTTTTCCCGTAAAGGTATTGAATACTTAAATGGTTAAACATAAAAACATGACAATTTGGAGACAATTTTTGGATGTGTTCTAATCCCAACATTGCACTGTTCATGAAAATCAAATCATACTCGTTTGGCTCAAGTTCAACGGGTGACATCATGACGCATGTTAGTTTCTTGTCTAGAAGTGTGGCCAACCTCAGCATGGCACACAGTTGGTTGAAAGTCTCATTGATTTTGACCAAAAAACGAGACAAAAAAAAATATCAATGGCGGAACACAAACTTTTGACGACCCAGTTGGAGTATTTATGTCACTAACTTACATCCTGTGTATATTGATGAAATTTCCTTTGGGGCAAAATATGATTTTCATTAAACTCGAGTTGTAACGTCTTTCAATGGAAATTATATGTAAAGCATATAGAGGGGCTATTTCACATACTAATCATGACCTTGTAGGGCCTCTATGGCAAGATTCCGCAATGGATTTTCTGGAGGAATGAGAGGCTCAATTCCCAGTTAATTATATCAGTTGTCAAAATTGTGTCGCACATTGCTTAAAATGGCTCTAAAATAAAAGAGACCATTTGCAGGGGTTCAACAGCTGGTGTGATTGAAATGCTTCGAGGGGGGTGAGCATGCCCAGAGTCACATCACAGCATCACCTTTGACTTGAGCACGAACGAATAGAAATTAAGTATGACATGGATTTACAAAGGTAAGTTTTGCAAATGGACCCCAGGGACCCTTTGCAACTCAATTCTGGGGCAATTCCATAAAGTGAAAATGTAGTATTTCAGAGACTTTGAGGGAACTTAGGACATAATAGGGTTATACATATTCAGACTTTGGATTTTCAGAATTGTATTTCAAGGCATTTATAATAGAAGTATAAGACCATTTACAGTGTGGTCTAGGTGGGAAAGTGCATACAGTATTATGAGATGAAACCGTTAAAATTGGTGAGTTCGAGCCCCATGGGGTCAAAGTGGTTTGTGTCCTTGGGGAAGATACTTAGTCTCAAGTGCTTCGTTGACCCAAGCGATATTGGGGAAGCTGTTAGGGGGGATAGTACAATCTAAGTGATGATAGAGTTGTGCGCCTTGCCATCAGCCACCTAGATGAAGCAAAATTGATTTTGAGTTCTTGATGGCAGCGGTAAGAATAATTGGCAATCACGCCTTGAGCACCATGTAGGGGGATATAGTGCGCGTTATAAATCAAACATTATTATTATTTTTCTATGTAATTCCAAATCCTATCTTGAGTGGAGGTCGAGAATCACAGAAAACATCTCAAACTGCGGAAGAGTATTTACAGATTTTTTTTTAGTTGTGTTTCAGTCCACAATTGACTCTGAAGTGTAATAAAGATTTTAATGGAAAAAAGATACAGTTTTTGTTGGGAACAGAGACCAAGATGGAATGGATACCAGCAGAGAACAAAAAATAATTCTTACCTTTACATAAAATTCCTCAATGTCCATTGTTGTGGACACCGGGGGTTCTCACTTGTGGTTTGGGAGGTTATGTGTGAGCCAGGTGTTTGAACCACTTACACCGGAAAAAATATACAAAAAATGACTCGATTTGCTAAACCCATCCTTATTACCTGCTTGTGGAGGTTTTTGGGGACGAAAGCCCCAGAAAGCATGAGAGAAAACCGGGAACTGTTCCAAATGTATTTTGCGCCATTCTGGTTAGCTTAGCACTATTTTCACACTCAAGGTTTGCACGCATTCTTCACACCTGATTGACCATTGGAAAATCACTTGCAACAGAAATTCAACCCTTTCCACATTACCAAATTGCAAGAAATAGCGACTGATCAATATGCCAAAATCACTGAAAATGCAACCCTTCTCAGCTGCACATCACCGTACCCCCTTTTCCACTAAGAACCCCCTTGGAACTTAGTATTTTGGTTTTCTTTTATACTTGTTTGTTCAACAAACCTTCTACATATTCTCAGTAAGAGTTCGTTCTGCTTCTGCTTTCCTCAAAGGTCAAATTGAAACCAATCCATGTGCAAATTTGGAGAATTTGTATCTTCTGGAAACCTCCTTGTATCCCTTTAAGAGGTAGGGGTCTTCAGCTGGCATATTCCTGTACCACTGTAAAATGGGTGGGCCCCTCACTTATGTCTACACTGAACGGGATTGACTCATCAGTTTGCGATTAATTAAAACATTTAATGACAACCTGTTGGCTAAACACTGCACAATGTTTTTCTATAACCCTATAATTTATGCTAACCATCACAAGACGATGGTCACAAAGATTGCCAAGCACCTGAGACCCGAAAGGAAAAACTTGAAAAGATCAAGAGCGCACCTCTATTGATTGGTACAAATTGAAAGTGGCTTTGCTCCCAACTAGAATGCGCCAATGATACAGCCACTTACGTGCAAGCCACTCATTGATTCATTGCCCAAAGGCCCACTTGGAGTAGGCTTTGGTAACAGAGAATGCCGTTATCAATATTTGGCTGGCTCTAGGCCTGGTTTTCTGCCAGGGGTGTTGCTATAGAGTGACAACCACTAGCTCGTTATTTGTTGCATGCATGCATGCCATGCTAGGCTTTTCTTTGAGAACGAGCAGAGAATAATGTACATCGTATTGGATTTACTCGCAAAGCTCATCTACCCCGAGACAAGATTTTGTATGACTCCATTAAATGTGACAAAAAAATCTCATGGCTTACTGTTACTGCTGCTCTTCTTCTTTGCATTTTGAGCATGTCAAAAGCTTAGAATTTATTCATACAAATAAATCATTAACTTTCAAAGAAAATGAAAATTGAATACAAACTTGATTAAAGGTGCATTATGATATTTTGTTATTCAAAAGAATTTGCAGTTCATATCCATATCAATCTACCAAGAATATTAAAAAAGAAAAAAAAGACAAACTAGACATGACTGTAACGAAAAATCATAATCTTATAAGGAATAACAAAAGAGATGATTTTCAATAGAAGGGCCACGGTGTCCCAAAAGGATGTGTACCCTGCCGGATGCCAGTGTTTGATCTTAGTAACCCCAGATGAGTCCACATTGACTTCATTAATATGCATAAGTCAAGATATCATATTACATAATCTGTATGAGGAATGGTGATTTTAAGTGTAACATTATTTGAAGTATATTGACCTTTGACCCCTAAACCATGGGTCAAGTGATGTGGTCATATATAACTTTTATTGACCTCTCATCAAGTCCTACAGGATGGGCTAAAAAGATTTTCTATTTGACCTTGTTTTAAGTTTTACTAGTAAAGGAGTCTGATCTTAGTGACCCCAGATTGACCTCTTGACCCACAACTTTTGTAGCTAGGAGTTCAAGTCAATTCATATGCACAAGTCACACAATCATGTTACACAATCTGTAGTAGTGATTTGTAGTAAAGGTATTTTACCTTGATGATCCCAGATGACCCCGGATTGACCTCTCGTCCCATAACTTTTGTAGATGGGTTCAAGTCAATTAATATGCATAAGTCCCATCATCATGTTGACTGCTCAAACTTGGAATAAGTTCATGTTATAGATATTCAAAAAATGAATACCTTTTAAAGCTCACTCATATTTAACAAGTGTCAGAAACAAAATGAGTATATATTCTTGTCCTGGCTAATGCATAGGAACCTCCAGTTATTGCTTCACATATTAAATGGGTCACATCAATTGGACAAGACAACCAACTTTTAAGTTGTCATTTTCTGAATTTTCCCTGTGGCTTATTTCTTATATATTGTTTTGTTTTGGCTGCATGCTTCTAAAAGAAATGTCTTGTGATGACCTACCTGTATGCTAAATGGTGGCTAACCCAGCGTCAAAATGGTCCATATTTTTGTACACTTTCGATAAATGGCAATACATGTTTTTCTTGTTGACAAAGCCAAATACAAAACAGACCAAGCACAACATGCACCACACATTATCATTCAGTAGACATGAATACTGTAATTTCATTGGTTGATAGCCCTTTGAGATATTTCCGTATTACTCGGCTCTCCTGAGTAATATATCTCGTATCACACATCGCTTTATCAGTATCACGCGCGCGCGCTCAGTTTACATAAAGAGAGACGGCCGGAGCGTAATCCAGTATCTGTGTAAGCGCCATGGGATACGGTGCGTGCAACTGCAAGCGTATTCGCGGTGCTCTCGCCTCCATAAGAACTAAGTAGAAAGGGCAGGGGTAAAAAGTTGAGCATTAGGCTAGGCCTAAGAATTTAAATAAATGAAATTAAAATGAGGCTCAGTTTGTTTTAATAATATTGTTAGTAAATTCATGTCTACTGAATGATAAATTCGTTACCCCCTGTTTGTTCTTATGCAATACGAAAAATATCAATGGTTGATATTTTTCGTATTGCATGAACAAACAGGGGATAACTAATAGTATGGTGTAAAATTACAGCTAGTTCCCCAGACTTACCAGAGATGAAATCAACCACCTAGAAAACAAGTTAAAGCCACCATCAGTGATTTCTTCAAAATGTAACAAGTCCATTTTTTTGCACTGTTGAATTGGAAATTGTTGTAGTAAAGACCCCTGTAAATGACTAGGCTAAGTGTAACATGCCATATTTGTCAAGAAATGATGATTTTTATGATTTGTTTACAAATAAAAGTTGGGATCAGACTTTTTTTAAGTGTAGAAACAGTCGTAAATGGCAACTTCAAGACAGCTTTAAAATGCTTAAAGACACTATCAGTGATCTATCCGAAAGAGTAAATATATTTGAAATTTGCAGGAATAGCTTAAAAGTGAAGGATAAGCCTGTAGAATTCTCATATGCTACTTTTTTCTGACTGAAGAATTGACAGAAAAGGAAGACAATGGCAGTGTTCAAAGATACGAATCTCCATTCAATTATGTGTTGTAGTAAGTGTCCGTACGGACACTAATGACTAAAATATTTGATTTTGTCCTTATTAGGTTGCTTCTGGTCCTATCATTTTTTATAGTATGTTAGGATACCTAAACTTGTTACAGACATGCAAAAATCTTATTTTTGATGATTTTTTTGATATTCTGATTTAGCAAAGCAATGATAGGGCCCTTTAAGTGTCGATCTGACTGAGGGTGTCCAACCTCGTTTTTGATGCAAGGCTGCATCAGTTGAATCTACAACACTATGGGCCACAGCACTAATGGTTCAAAATATTACACCACCAAAGGTGCTGGCCTTTGGATTATGACAAATGCCAGGTTGTTCCTTTCGTTGTGTACATTTGTCCTGCTGCAACAAGTGCATAAATTTAGCCCGATTTGGCCAAATTTAGGCCCAAAAATTTGGGGAACCCCAAACACAGCTGTTGAAAGTCTCATTATTATGACAAAATGAGAATAAAACGGCGACACACTTTCGATGACTAAGTTGGAGTATTTATGCCGCTAACTAAACAAACCTGTGTAAATTGATGAAATTTAATTTGCAGGCAAATAGATTTTTCATAAAAATCTAGTTTTACACGTATTTCTATGGGAATAGGCATATAGGGGCACTGTAGCATACAAATTATGACCTTTGTAGGCCTATATGGCAAGGATTCCCGCAATGGATTTTTCTGATTTGGCAGAGGTAATAGATCTTGAATGGCCCTATTATATCATTTGTCAAAATTGTGTTTGCCCATTGCCATTAAAATACTCTAAAAATAAAAGAGACCAATTTGCATGGGTCAAACGATGTGCGGGCAAAACCTCCGGGACAAAAAAATGTTATTCTATTCTTTCCAATATTTTAAGGAAGGGGAGCAACCTTGCAACCAGATTATTTCAAGGCCAGGTGGAGCAAATGTCCCCGGTCAGTACTCCAACTGGGCACAAATTCAAACTGCAAGCATTGTTTTCTACATACTCATGTGGGTCTGTGTTAATTAAAGGACAAAACTGCACAAGTGTGTTTCTGTGTGCCTAATGGGTAGGGAGAGGTGTCAATCGTGTGTGTGTTTGTGTGTGGGAGGGGTTAGTGTGGGGGGATGTGGTGTTGTGTGTTATTAAAGGGGGATGGCCGATTTAAGTATGAAAGGTTTTCATATTGATAGAATGGCCTTCACCCAAACCCTATCTGTAAAGTTTCGCGCCGATATTTCCAATCTGTTTTGTTGTGAGAGCAAACACGTGATTTTGTAAGCCCCATAGAATACGTGTAAAATTAATATTGGTCGACCAAAAAATAGGGCCTATTTTCACTCATAACACCAAACCAAAATCTTTGCCTCTAAGTTTTCACAGGGTAGATGAGACAAATAGTAGCTTTCTCTGATACAAAATGTTGACCACTTCCGGTTAAAAAATCTGGGGTCCCTGGGGACGAGGGCTATTAGCGATAGGGCCATGGAACTTTATAGTATATCACCATGAGTGACACGAATCTGACGTGAGTCTGCAGACGACAATCTTCCCGGGCCCGCCCCGCCCCCGCCACACGCTTCGCACAGAGCTACTCGACAGTTCTGTCACTTCTTGATTCATCCCTGACACCGGACCCCCTGTGACAGAGCACGAGTCACTTGCTCATCTTATGGAGTCGACACCGGTGATCGCCGACACCCGTCGCGAGTTCGACACCCTGTTCTGCCATATTATGTTTTTTTATGGGAATGACCTCGCAGGCCTTACACAAGCTCTTTGCGGTCTGCAAATGTTCTCCCGATGTTGGACACCCTGACCTAACGCTGACAATTTATAGACAAAAATGGGCATTTTGAATTTGGAAAAAAATGACTTGATTGTATCCTTTAAGGCCGATAAGGGTGAAACAGGGCAGTGCCAGGGGTGAATTTAAAAGTGGAATTAAAGCCCCACCAAAATAAGTGCAGAGTTTCTGGAAATTCCTGTAGTTGGATTTTTTCATCAAATGTCTGGTACTCTTCAACTTGATATTCACTCTCTTATAATTTGTAGTACTTGACAGAGGCCTGAGGAAGATAATAAAGTAGATACTTTACAAAGGATTAGAAACTTGCTACACCCGAGTAAAAAAAACAAGTTGGCACAAGGAAAATACATTTTATACCCAGCAGTAAATACAACTGGCTTATTACTGCATGGTTAAAATGGAGTGGAGTTCAAAAAATAAATCTCCAAAATGGGATTAAATTGTAAGGGTCCCATCTTAATACAGATAGAACGTTATGAGTCTTTCATGATACAGTTTAGAACTAAGTTGCAACTGATGGAAATGAGTTGGCAGGACTTTGGTGAGGATAGGGTTGGCTCTGTGGACATGGACTTCTCTCTGAGGATATATAACTCCAAGAATTGAGCTCATATTATGGGATCAATATTTATTGTCCACGCCAAAGATTTGTTCAAATTTATCCTTAACAAATAGACATTTTTTGTCAATTATTTTAAAAAATACATCGTTCCCCGGAACGCTTGTGTCGCCTGCAAAGGCTGCAATCACAGTTTGCCAATGGGAGTCACAGTTTTGTGATGCGAGTTCACATAGGGATCATCAGGGGTCAACCTGTTGATACCTCATATGAGCCTTGGGTCAGTGGTTCTTCTGACCAAGTATGAAGTTAATCAGTGAACACATGTGAGAAATGTGTTATAGATTTTGACAAAATGGGCTCAAAGTTCACATAGGGGTCATCAGAGGTCAACCTGTTTACACCGCATATGAGCATTGGGCCAGTGGTTCTTCTGACCAAGTATGTAGTTAATCGGTGAATATGTATGGGCAAAATGGTCTGATTTTAATGAAATTGGGTCAAAGGTCACATAGGGGTCAGCAAAGGTCAATCTGTTTGAGTAATTTTGGCGGCTGTTGCATCTTATGTGCCAGAGAAATTTAGTTTGTAATTTTCACAAAATGGGGTCAAAGATCACATAGGGGTCATCAGAGGTCACTTTGTTTTCACCACATATGAGCCTTGAGCCAATGGTTCTTCTGACCAAGTATGAAGTTAATCAGTCAATGCATATGTGAGAAATGAGCTACTGTTAACCTTTGTTTATTGGCCACAGCCCACAGTGGGAAAAGCAATCCAGCCTTCCCACATTAAGTTTTGGCCAGTGGTTCTTTTTGAGTACCTTTGGTGGCCATAGCATCTTATGTGCCAAAGAAATGTAGTTTTATAGATGTTCACAAAATGGGGTCAAAGTTCACATAGGGTCATTCAAGGTCACTTTGTTTACACCACATTACGAGAATTGTGCTGGTGGTTCTTCTGACCAAGTATGAAGATAATCAGTCAATGCATATGTGAGAAATGAGCAATTGTTAACCTTTGTTTTATTTTAATAAAATTGGGTCAAATGTCACATAGGGTCATCAAACGTCAATCTGTTTGAGTAGTTTTGGCGGCTGTTGCATCTTATGTGCCAGAGAAATTTAATTTTGTAATTTTCACAAAATGGGGTCAAAGATCACATAGGGGTATTTCCATAAATAAGGCACACAACTTGTGACATAGCTGTTTTGACCCTAACACAACAAAATCAGCTTTTTCTTAGCTTTTTCTTGAACATAACTTACAAGCAAATTTCATATTGAGGAAGTTCTTTCAAAATTGAGATAAAGCAAACATTCTAAACTAAAATTAGAGCAAATAAATACCCAAAATAGTGATTAAAGTAGGAAAAACAAGGTTCCTTGTGTAAGCGGGACACTGTGGTGTCCCGCTTACGCGAGGAACGTGTCCCGCTTACGCAAGGAACTTTTCAATTGGGCATCCCAAGGCATGTTTTACACTAGTTTGTCTTTGTTTCAATAAAAGTGATCAAATTACAAACAGAAATCCACTTAAGGAGCAAAAGATATGTTTTGACACAATTTTTGATCAGGAAAATGATACCTCAAGGTTCCTCGTGTAAGTGGGACACCAAAAATTAATTTCGCTTTTTTTTTTACAAATATTTAAAAAAGAAACCACAAATATGAAGCAAATTAGGTACAATTGTCAGCAAACAATGTATGTTAAGACACTGAATATGGGCCATCAATAAGCCCCCAACGTAATATTTGGCGGGACACCAATGGCTTCAGCAAAAACTAAACCAGGACGCAATTTTCCAGTTTGTTTTTCACTAAATATTCATCCTAAATTATAAAAACTAGATAAATGCCACCATAATAGCATTAAAAATGCCCACATTTTTGGTTTAAAGATTCAAAACTCATATGTAAAGTTTCACTCAGTAAACAATTTTTCGGGACACCAAAGCTTACATGAGGAACCGTCTTTCTGAGATATGCTCATGTAAAGAATCCATTATTTGATTCACAATCTATGCCTATAATGTTCAAAAGTGGTTTGTACACTATCATATATGAACCTTTTTAATTAATTTTAACCCACCAAAAGGCTCTAAATCTAGCAAAAATGATTTTTAAGTTAAAGTATCACACAATTTTGCCCAAAAATGTGATAATTTTAAATTTTTTTCTTCAAAAATACAGTTTCCAATTTGCAATAGAAAATTCTTGTAACCTTCCAAATGAAGATACACCACTAGATAATAATGTGCAACAGTAACAATGAGCATAAATCTAGTACTTTCTTAACAGTAATGTCATGAAACAATCACTTTTGGTATTTTACCAGTGTGTGCCTTATTTATGGAATTACCCATAGGGGTCATCAGAGGTCACTTTGTTTTCACCACATATGAGCCTTGAGCCAATGGTTCTTCTGACCAAGTATGAAGTTAATCAGTCAATGCATATGTGAGAAAATGAGCTATTGTTAACCTTTGTTATTGGCCACAGCCCACAGTGGGAAAAGCTATCCAGCCTTCCAGCTTCTTCCTGCTAAAGCAGGCAACACACAAATTATGGCAATATTTTCTGAATTGTAGCTTTATTTAAAATAAACTGTACTGCTTTTCTGACAAATTTGACAAGAATTACACAGTGTGCAATTAAGACGGCCCCACGACTGTGTCAATCACATTTTATTAAAAATATGCAAATAGGCTCATTGATATTCATAACCTGTCCAAAAGGTACACAGCATATGACCCTGTCATGTTCTATCAATGTGCCACATTAGAAGTTCATTGACTAATCAGTTTAGTCTGTAGAGTGGATTAGTGAATTTTCAAAATATGCAAATGAGCTCATTAATATTCATAACCTGTCCAAAAGTATAGAGCACATGACCTCATCAAGTTCTATCACCATGCCACTTTAAAAGTTCACTGAGTAATCGGTTTAGTCTGTAGAATGGATTAATGCTTTTGCTGCCCGTCTGCCTGCCCGTACATCTGCGGTATAACAAAAGCCCACACAACACATTGTGTTGTGGGGCCAATAAAATTATTAGGGCTCTGTCTCAATTCAGATGACATAACATGTCACTGAACTCTGAATTCATTGATTGTCAATTCAATAATAGTGCCTGAGAGAATATGCACTAGAGTTTTTACCATTTTCACATAAAACATTTGCAACCACAATGGATTTACAACATTAGTGTCAATGACCTGATAAAACATGAAATGAAATGCATGCCTATATTGTGCTCTAACCCATTCCTTTACCCATCAAAAATATAACATGTTCCACTTTTTGTCACAAAGAATACAATGCTTTGGACACCTAATTTTGTCCTCAATGCCAGGGGTGTAACCAGGCCTAACCCTCCAGGGGTGCAAGACTCAAGATTTTTCCCAATTCCTCTACAAGCTTAGTGGGAGATATTAACATGTGAGCATCTTGCCGCGAAGGCCTACATGGGTAGTGTCCAGGGGCCCTAGATGGGGTCCCGGTGGGGGTCCAGGGGGCAGAGTCCCCAGAAGCTCCTGGATTTTGCCATCTTAGAAGGTAAAAATACATCGGTCCTCGGACCGCTTGTGTCGCCCTGCCATCGCGGTTGTGAATGATAGGCTTCACATGACCTTTGACCTTGGTATGTGACCTTTGACCTCATAAACAAATGAGGGATTGCATGTAAAACTCCATAAACCAAGTTTGGTTCCAATTGCACTTCAACTTTTCAAATGAGGTTAATTTTACATTTTCAGCCTATTTTACAACTTGACCTCACATGACCTTTGACCTTGGTATGTGACCTTTGACCTCATTACAAATGAGGGATCACATGTTGCACCTACGACTCAAGTTTGGTTCCAATTGCACTTCAACTTTTCAAATGAGGTTAATTTTACATTTTCAGCCTATTTTACAACTTGACCTCACATGACCTTTGACCTTGGTATGTGACCTTTGACCTTGGTATGTGACCTTTGACCTCATCAACAAATGGGGGATGTCATGTTGCACCTGTGACCCAAATTGGTTTGAATCCATCAAAGTATGTGGACATTACAGGCAAATGCTAACCCTTTTTCACAACAGACAACAGACATCAACAACAACAGACAACAACAGTGGACAAAGTGTTCCCTATGTGTCTTTCTGCTTTCAGGCGACACAAAAATGTAGTGTTTCAGAGCACAAATTCCACAATAAATCTTTTTTCCTTTTCTTTCATCTTCTCCTTTCTCTTCTTCCCTTTCTTTTTTCTCTTCTCCTTACCCTTTCTCTTCTTCCCTCTTTCTTTTACCTCCTGTACTTTTCCCTTTCTTCTTCCCTCTTTCCCTTTCTTCTTCTTTCCCCTTCCTCTCTATCCATCTTTCTCCTCCCTTTTTTCCCTTCCCATTATTTTGCTCCCCTTCCCAATTTTTGAATGTCTGAGGGGAAGCTCCCCCGGCCCCACTGGTTACGCCACTACTCAATGCTTTCCGGAACATTCTGGACAGAATTGTCACACCACTATAGTTTTACCTGAAACTGAAAGATTGCAGCCTAATAGCTGTAAAAAGCCTGACACTACACTTTGTAAATGCTTGATAATTGTGGAGCATTTCTGTAAGTTGACACATCTGACCCACTTCTCTCTGACACGCTGATGAAATCGGAAATCTTAACGGAATAAACATGGTTTATTTTGTGAAAGTGTTTCCTAATTCATAAGTGGGTCAGATGGGTCACCTTACGGAAACATCCATAACTTTGATGGATTTTCTTGAAAACCATTTATTTGTCAATAACAATAACAAAGTCTGTGTTTCCATATAATATATTTAAAATGCTAGGGCATGGATGAATTGGTAACAAAACAAATTTATATTTTGGTAACATCACAGCAAATTTATAACATTGGACGAATTGGATTGGCCAAATTGGTTTGGGGACAAGTTGACCTGTTCCTGTCTAGCAGTCCAGAACTGTCAGTCCTCTTATTGTCGGGTACCCCTTTTCGCATTTTTTGTTTTAAAAAATACATCGGTCCTCGGACCGCTTGTGTCGCCTGCCATCGTGGTTAGTGAATGATAGGCCTAACATGACCTTTGACCTTGATATGTGACCTTTGACCTCATCAACAAATGAGGGATCCCATGTTGCACCTATGATTCAAGTTTGGTTCCATTTGTACTTCAACTTTTCAAATGAGGTCAATTTTACATTTTCAGCCCATTTTACAACTTGACCTCACATGACCTTTGACCTTGGTATGTAACCTTTGACCTCATCAACAAATTAGGGATACCATGTTGCACCTATGATTCAAGTTTGGTTCCAATTGAACTTCAACTTTTCAAATGAGGTCAATTTTACATTTTCAGCCTATTTTACAACTTGACCTCACATGACCTTTGACCTTGGCATGTGACCTTTGACCTCATCAACAAGTGGGGGATGCCATGTTGCACCTGTGACCCAAGTTTGGTTTAAATCCAACAAAGTATGAGGATATTACATGCAAATGTTAACCCTTTTTCACAACAGACTTCATTATCATCATCAACAACAACAGTGGACAAAGTGTGTCTTCCTGCCTTGGGGCAGGCGACACAAAAACTGAACACCCCTTTTGGTGCAAAATAACATTTTTTTGCTTAAATATTACCTTTTTTTCACAAAATCATGAACAATTCTAAATTTACAACCCTTTTCAAACAAAACACGAAATATGGTAAATACTCAAATAAAAACATGGTGTCTGATGATACAATAGGCGCATGTGAAACATGCACAGGTGACAAGTGGAATCTTAATGAATACCTCTGAAACAAATACGTATACAATCAGTGAAGAAGAAAATATCCTGGAGGAAATAGGTGCATGGAAAAAAAACATATAAAGACACTATCAGTGATTGAAAAATATTTGAAAGTTGCAAAATTAGCGTAAAATGAAGGATAAGTCTGTAGAATTCTCATAAGTTACCTTTCCAAACTGAAGATATTGACAGAAAAGGAAGAAAAAGAAAACGGCAGTGTTCCAAGTACGATTCCCCACCATTTCAATTACGTGTTGTAGTAAGGGTCCGAACGGACCAGTTATTGACCTACAAATTTCCGATTTGTCCTTATTAGGTTGCCAACCTCTTGGTCTTATCATTTGCAGGGTATGTGTTAGATTACCTGTACTTGCCTTACATACATGCAAACATCTGATTTTGATGATTTTTTCCAGATTTTCTGATTTAGCAAATCACTGATAGTGTATTTGTAAGTTGGTAATTTCACAAACCAGATAATTTATTGCTCTTTAAGATACCACTATGGGCTCAATTCACACTCTCTCTTTGCGACATGCGGCCTCGGCATGTGTCAACAACGACATCAGTCAAATTTTGATTAACCCCGGGTTAAAAAGACGGGGTTGTAAGCTTACCCTAATTGTTTTTTTTTTTTTTAGGTGGCCAAGAATTAACTTTTGACACCGACTTGGAAGTGGGGTAAAAGGACAGAGAAGATGGCACTACAAGAAACCAGGCAAAAATGAACGTATCAATAAGATTTTTCACATAAAAAATAGTTCATCACGGTCCTTGGACTGTTAGACTCACCTGCCATCACGAGTTTTGTAAATGATAGAATCATATGACCTTTGTACCCCTTGATAGGTGACCTTTGACCTTATAAACAAATGCAGGGTATATCACGTATCTGTAGGTTGATATCCAAAAAACCCCGTTTGGGTTCACATTGAACTTTCAAAACTTTCCAAGTGAGATCAATTTACAAATTGAACCTCACATGACATTTGACCTTGGGTCAGGACCTCTTGCCTATCACCAAATAGGGACCATCATATGACCATGACTCAAGTTTGGTTGAATCCATTGAAAGAAGGCAGTGATATTAAAGTGCAAATTTTAAACCCAAAAACAGACACCCACAGTACGACAAAGTGACCCGTTGTGTCTTCTTGCCTTAAGCAGGCAACATAACACAAAGTACAAATTTGTTATAGCAATCTCCCGGGATCCGAATTTTATTACACAGTATCCATGGTACTCTTAATTATACACACATTAAGGTTTTACTACATCAAAACACCATATCTGATTCATCTCAAACTTTGAAATTAGGTAGTTGAGGTGACTAACATAAATTTAAGTTGCCTATTTTTAATTAACACACAAAACAGTTATATTTTGAAATCTCTGAGCCATCCTTTAATGACAGCTATTAATTGTAAAACAAGCTTATGTAATAAAAATGTATCATACCCTCGCTGCTGCAGCACTGTCAAAACCAAAGACTGTAACATAGCAGCACAAAGCAAAATACAATCCATAAAAGAGTTATACGCACCGATAAAATGTTGATATAATCTCTCTGGTCTGTTAACCAGGCTGTGATATCAAACAGATGTCCCTTGATATTAATGCATGTATAACATGCGCCAGGTAGACCTGTGGAGTGTGGCAGACTTCCAACAGTTTCTCACAATGATTATTAAAATGTTATGTTTTCACAGCAACCTTAACTCAAATCCAGTGCACCTCATTTCAAATCAATACTCATCTCCAAGCTAGAGTACAAGCTCTTTAAATACTCAATAAACATCACCATTCAGCTCCTTGTGGTAATTTAAGTAGTTTGAATTACGAGCAATTTTCCAAGGCCAGTATTCAGATACTCGTGCAAGCTATGGCAGAGCAATCCTACATGCGATGGTTTACAGATGAACTCGGCTATAAGTCAACCTTGATGGTAAAATATTGCCGCTTCCAAGCCATCAAACACGTGCAATAGATTAGCGAGGGATGAGTCAAGAACAGCCACAACTTGTTCAAAACAACACCGCTACGTCACACAAGCAGCTCACACACCCACGTTTATAGGCATGCAGCAAATAACAAAGTATTTGAGCGTGGCAAGAAAACAAGGTGAATTTCTCCTAAGGCCAATCGTACCTAACCACCTGTAGCCACGCCAGTGACGTGATTGGTCACGCCAATTACAATCGTTTTTACGTATTGATAAAACGACGCTGCTTGGTAGTCAGCACATGTGGACAACTTGGCAGTGTGCCAAGATTAATACACCAGCATTTCGAAATCAAGAAAACAGTTTGAATAAATTATTAATGTACTCTACAGGGTATTCTCCTCTATCAGTCAAGTCAAGCATTTTTGCATAAATGCATTAAACAAGAAAATGAATATCCTCAGTCTGGCACCAACGATAACAAGCCATGGGTCGGTTGAAGCTCAAAGGAACATTAAAGAAACAATACACAGATAATATTTACATATATTGCACTATATCTTAGCAATTTTAACTTGTTTCTTTTAAACTATTTTAATTTTGAAAGGAGTAGCATGTTTATCATTTGCTGTTTATGGCAGCAGTAGAACTATGGTCATTATTTTTTAAGAATATGTAAATATGAAACAAATTAAGAAAATGCTGGGTACAGCAGGTAGAAGAGCCCTTATGAATATGTAAATATTAATAAAAATACAGCATTCACCAAATACATGTGTCATTTGCCATCGCGGTTTGTCACATGAGATCACCAAGACGTAGGATGCTACCCAAGGACCACTGAATCTAAGTGTCGTGAAAATTGATTGTCATATGTGGATACACCAAGCAATTTGATAATTCTGACCATTTTGGGGCCATGACCTCTAAATGACCTTTGACCCACTCTTTAGAGGGATAATTTCTATACAGTTCAGATGCTATCCACTAGGAAGGAGAAGGACACCTTTCGAACCTAACACCTATAGATGATATCTATCGCTCCTCTGCCAACCCTGCCTTGATAGCTTAGTTGGTAAGAGCATCGTGCATGTAATACGAAGGTCGCCGGTTCGAATCCGGCCAAGCCACCACATGGGGTGTTTTTTCAACAATATCGTGCGCTGGCCATCTCCGGAAAAGCTTAATAAAGACATCCTTGTTACCTGGAGAAAACCCGAGAGTGTATTCAGTCCATCCCAAAATGCACCAGTGTGATCACATAAAATCCTATTCTAACATATAAAAACCGTTAACACTCATTTATTCCACAAAGCGTTAGTACGTAGGGAATTTTTTGCATGATAGAAAATGTCTGTGGTTCTTAAACTTTTGGACCACTTTTATCCCTAAGTACTACAATTGTGTGTAGTACAGTACGGTATAGGTAAATTGCTATGGATCATGGGATGATTCAAAACACCCTATGATGGAGAAACTAAGTAGTAAATTTCAAACAAATGAAATCGTATATGTAAATATACAGTTCTGATGATATCCGATAGGAAAGCGAAGCCGGACAAGTCCTTTCAAACCTAACACCTATAGATAATATCTTAGCTCCTCTACCAACCCTGCATTGATAGCTTAGTTGGTAAGAGATGTGCATGTAATACGAAGGACAACTTTTGAACCTAACACAATAGATCCTATCTAGGAAGGGGTCCTCTTACCAACATCTAGGCTGATAGCTTAGTTGGTAAGAGCGTTGTAAGGTCGCCTGTTCGAATCGGCCAGCGACATGGTGTGGTTTTTCAACACTATCGTGTGATGGCCATCTCAGGGAAAGATTATAAATCTACATCATGTCTACCTGGGAACCAGAGAGTGTTTGAGTCAATCCCACCATGCAAAGTTTGGGAAATAAGTTAAACTTCAATGGTTTCTTCAAGTTTTAAAAATTGTCAAAAAATGTAACTTTTCTGAGACAAGTGCTGGTGAGTGGGGCGGCGGGGAGGTGGTAGCGGAGTAAGGTAGACCATGGGGGTATGTGGAGAGAGTAAAAGCAATTCAGTTGTGGTGTGAGAAAGTGGGAAATGGATCCATGGGAGATGCACAAAGATGAAGCGCGTTGACCCATAGCTGTGGTAAGAGGAATTTGGTGTGTAGAAGGGTGAGAATGGAGCTGGAGGGATGGTGCAAAAGGAAGAAAAGTTGTGTGGTGAGGTTGAATCGGTGAAGGTGTTCACATACCTAGGGGATACGGTTAGTGGGGGTGGTGGAGTAGGTGGCTGTGACAGGAGAGTTGAGGTATGGGTGGGTGAAGTTAGGGAATGTGGGGAGTTGTTGCATGGGAAAAGGTATCCTTGAGATGAAAGGAAAGGTGTATAAGAGATGTGTGAGATCAGTGATGCTGTATGGGTGTGGGACGTGGTGTCTGAGCGAAAAAATGAGATGGGGATTTGAGGAGGACGGAGAGGGCAATGATGAGAGCAATGTGTGGTGTGAAGTTGATGGACAGGATGAAGATGAGGACTTGATGCAGATGTTGGGTTGGAAGAGGCGGTGGACGGTTGGCGAAGGCGAATGTGTACGTTGTATGGGCATGTGTTGCGGAAGGTATGACGAGATGGTAAGTAGGGCTTTTGAGTTCAAGGTGAGCTGTTTGAGGAGGAGGGGACGTCAAAGAAGACATGGAAGAAACAAGTGGAGGAGGAGAGTGGAGGTGGGGTGAGGATGGAGGATGCATTGGATCGGGTTTGTCACAGAGGTCACCCCGACTAGGATGCTATACCCAATGACCATTGTATCTAAGTGTCGTGAAAATTGATTGTCATATTGATAACACCAATCAATTTGGATAATTCTGACCATTTTGGGCGCATGACCTCTAAATGACCTTGACCCCCTCTTTAGAGATAATTTCTATATAGTTCAGATGCTATCCACTAGAAAGAGAGGACACCTTTCGAACCTAACACCTATAGATGATATCTATCGCTCCGCTGCCAACCCTGCTTGAGATCTTGTTGGGTAGAGCGTTGTGCTGTAATAACGAAGTCGCCGGTTCGAATCCGTCCAAGCACACATGGGTTTTTTTCCACCAACACTATCGTGCTCTGGCCATCTCCAGTAAAGATTAATAATCTACATCATTGTCGACTGGGAACCAGAGAGTGTTTTTAGTCATCCCACAATCAACCAGGTGAGTCAAAAAAACCTATTCTGAACATCTAAAAACCGTTAACATAACTCATTTTAGTCCACAAAGCGTTAGTACTTAGGAATTTTTTTTGCATGATTCTGAAATGTCCTTGTGGTTCTTAACTTTTGGAACACTTTTTAATCCCTAGTACTAACATTTGTTTAGTACAGTAACGGTATAGGTACATTGCTCTGCATCAAGGGATTGATTCAAACACCCTCTGACGGGAGAACAAGTGTTTTAAATTTCAAAACAAAATATAAATCTTATATGTAAATCTACAGTTCAGATGCTATCCGCTAGGAAACGAAGGACACGCCTTTCAAACCGAACACCTATACTAATATCTATCTCTTCTCTACCAACCCTGCCTTCATAGCTTAGTTGTAATGCATCGTGCATGTAATACGAAGGACAAACTTCTTTGGCCGACAACCTATGAATATGATCTAGAGCTCCTCTATCAACCTTGCCTTGATAGCTTAGTTGGTAAGATCTTTGTAAGGGCGCGCCGGTTCTAATCCGGCCAGGCGCACATGGTTGTTGTTTTTCAACACTATCGTGTGCTGGCCATCCGCCAGGGAAAGATTAAAATCTAATCATTTGTCGAACCTGAGAAACCCGAGAGTGGGTTTTGAGTCCAATCCCCAATGCACCAGTTTTTGGTAAATAAAATTAACTTAATGTTTTTTTTAAAAATGGCCGCCCAATTGTCAAAAAATGTAAACTTTTCTGGAGACCACAGTGCTGGTGAGTGGGCGAGAGGGAGTGGGTAGTGAGTAAGGAGAACCCATGTGGGGTTATGTGGTAAGAGATTAAACGCAATTCAGTGGGTTTTGAGAAAGTTGAAATGGATCCATGGGAGATGGCATATGCACACAGATAAGAGAGGTGGACCCCTATTTTTGGGGCAAGAGATGTTGTGTGTAAGAAGATGTTGAAGGAGCTGGAGGGATGGTGTGAAACAGGAGGAAAGTTGTGTGATGGGGTGTGAGTCATGACGTAGTTCATCAAACTCGTGGAATAATGTTAGTGGGGTGGTGATTGTGAGTTGGCTGTGACAATCGAGAGTTAGTATGGGTGGGTGAAGTTTAGGGCATGTGGGGAGTTTGTTTTGCATGGGAGAATATTTCCTTTGAAGATTAAAGGAATTTGTATAAGGAGCGTGTGTGATATCAGTGATGCTGTATGTGAGTGAGACATGGTGTCTTGGCGAAAATGAGATGGGGATTTTGGGAGGGACAGAGAGAGCAATGGATGAGAGCACTGTGTGGTGTGAAATTGATGGACAGGATGACGACTGAGGACTTGATTCAGATTTTGGGTTTGGAAAGCGTGGCCGGGTGGCGAAGGCGAATATTGTAAGTTGGTATGGGCATGTTGAGGAAGGATGACTAGCATGTGTTAAGTAGTGCTTTTTGATTTCAAGTTTAGCGGTTAGGAGGATGGGACGTCCGAAGAAGAACATGGTAAAAACAAGTGGAGGAGGAGAGTAGGAGGGTTGTGTCGAGGATGGAGGATTCATTGAATCGGGTGAAGATGGAAGGAAGGAGTCAGGGCGTTTGGCAGTGCAAATGTTCGGTGAATCCGTGCCAGCCCCCGTTTACGGGGTACAAACCCGTGATTTAAAACTTTGTGTTTTAGTAGTAGTAGTAGTCCCTTATCCATATACAACACAAACAAACAACATGGCAGTGAAAACAAACTCCTCACTGTAAAACGTGGTTTCCTGGGGAATTCATTACACTGGCGACGTACCTTAACCACATACCATCTGCATTTTCAATACAAGTAAAACAAGTTACTTTAAAATGACAGGGAGGGCGGGCAACCATCTCCCATACCACACCCAAAAATTGCACTGCAAGGCATTCCTGTCATTTTACACACAATTGCTTTGGGAAAAGTGAACTTTTACTCTGTAAAATAATCTTTTGAACATTCTTTTAAAGAAAGGGAGACCTTTTGGTGGCATTCTCTTCCAAATTTGTTCCTTTTTGGTATTATTTTCTTCAGAGAAGCAGGTCCTTTGTGAATTGTGGGGGATCATCACACTAATTTTGACCCTCCTGGCTATAACCTGCTTCGGTGGTTCTTAGGACCTCATTCAGGCAAGCTTTCCAAACACAGCCTTAATTTTCAACCTTATACCGATTGACCTCAACATTATATTACCAGAATGATCATATGGTGTAATATAGTTTAATTTAGCCTCAATACCCCATTTTTTTCTAGATTTAACAACACTGCTTTTGCAAAGCTGCCATCGTGACTTTTTAGTTGGTTTTGGCTCATAAAGATTTTATAGCTATTATCCACATACCAATTATGCATTTTTTTCTTTCAATGTATCCCATCTGACTGCATGGGCTACAGGTATTTGCTTTAAATTCACATCTGGGGAGTGTTATCACCTTCCTTGAGAAATAGAACTGTCCATAAAAGATATCCTATTATCGCTTAGTGGAAACTGTGTCTCACTTTCTTATTTCAGCCTTCCAAGACTGCCTTTAATCAATTAACTTTTCTCATAAAATTTAAACTAGAGTAAGATTTTTTAATCCTGTCAGTTCATTAAAGTTTTTTTTGGATGTGGTCAACATATAGTGCCATCTTCTGAATGTGTATGCTTTAGACCCGAACTAACTCCATAGAAAATTCTAATGTGACGATGCAATCAGACAAGCCATAATTAAAATGTCCTTTTCTCACAAAGAAAATAATGCAAGGCAAACACACGAATAAATCCCACACTCAAACTTTTAACAAACGAAGCATTCAACCTAAGAAATTAACAGGATAGCAAATAAATTTACTCACCCAAAATTCTCAGTCGTTGTCATATTGCTGGAAGAGGAGAATCTCCACTATCAAAATCCTCCAGCATTTTTACAACCACATCAGGAATTTCAATATGAATATGTTGTTTGTTTTTACTTTTTACAGTATGATTTCTCAATGTCAACAACATGCTTGCATCATTTTCCTTCATATTTTTTGGTCTTGTTCAGAAATAATGTTGACGTCTTTGTCCATCATATAGATCTAAGTACTGACAGTTTGGGTCACTCATAACTAACTAAACATTACGTGGCCTAATCCTCAGATTAAGAATTTCACACCCGGCCCTCGATTTGCCTGACACTATTGCTTCTTTATTGTCTTCAAACAAATGTAATCGATAGCGTGTCTCAGACGGTACGACAATCTATTCAATTAAATCTTGTATGAAGCCTTTTATTGATACAAAAGGGGTTCATGTACATTGGGTTTAAAGTATCTTATCCCTGCTTGAACACAGCATTTCAGCTGTCCTTTTTAGTTTTTAACCCAAAACATCCCCTCTAGATGTTATTTTGTACCATCACCATATCGTATTACTGACAGGAATAAATATCAGACTATAAATAAAAGTGGTTTCACAAAATCTTGAAGCAAGATAACAAACAACAAGCGGTTCTTGAACCGCCCAGTGTTGCCCGCTTTCACGACCCCCTTTCGTTCACTCTAATGCACAAGTTTGACTCTAATGACCTTTGCCCTTGGTATATGAACCCTTAAAAACCCTACCCTACTTCCAGTGTCATGGTTGACCTTGACTGAGTTTGGTGTCAAATTGGAAGTTAAGGTGGTTTCCCAGCACAATCAGAACTTTAACACACATACACATAGATGAACATAAAGAATTTGAATGAGTATGTGCATCCTGTGAATCCTTCAAGAATTTCACAATTTGAAGATGGCAACATAGTATGATCCATTATCTCACAGAAAGTTCACAGTTTTGTCCAGATACAAAAAACAATTTTTTAATAAACAACAATGTTCACACGACATAATTATAACAGTCCCCAAGATACAATACCAAGAGATCTGCTTTTATTTGTTATGAAATAGCCCTTTAGACCTTGGATGAATTCACTTATAATTACTGAGTAATGATAACACATTTTTTTGCCACAGGTGCGTGGCTCTGAAGTACACAGGTTTGGTCCCGGGGAAGGTTCTCATTGTTTTCGATGGGTACCTATGCTCCATTAGTCCCAGGGGTTCTGAAGGCGTCCTCTAATGGGACAAGTTTTCGAGGCAATAAACTCCTAATAAGACCATTTTCCAGTGAAAATATATCCTAACTATAAACCAGTTTTTCAGTGAACATACCTTGTAAAGAGAGAAATTATAGGACATTTCCAGACAAAAAAAAACACCCCAATTTTATTAAATATTGTTAATACTAACATTTTGCATATGTGATGCGAATCTGGAAAAACCCGCCACATTGTGGGAATTTTATATGTTGAGTTTTTCACGTATAACTTCAAGAGTTTAAATATAAAAGTTTCCATAACTGTTTTACTTCTTTCTTCTTTGAATACACAACACCTCAAAAGTTACACCCTTATACAATCTGACAAAAAAGAAGTAACAATATAAACAGATTTTAATCTATTTTTCCTTTATTTGTTTCTAACTGTCATGTGCGACATGTGGCGGGTTTTGAACACATCACATATTTGGAATGCTTTCCAATGTGTTTTAATCACATTCTGAAGTGATAAGCCAAATACCTGTCTTATGTAATAATATGATTTTAGTATTTTCTGTCTTCTACAACCTAAAATCAAAGCATGGTTTCTAAGGACATTAACGATAGCAGGCAAGTTCAAAACACGGTTTGTGGTTTTTGTTTGTACTGTTGTCCTATAACCCTTCAAAACATATTCGTGTAATGGCTACAACCAATTCAGTGCAATAGAAAATTTGTACAAAAAAATCTCCTCCTGTCACGTATAAATGATAATGGAATTAAAGAAACTCCTCAATACATAGGATCTCTTCATTTGCCAGACATGTTTTAGTTCATTTTTCCTATTTTGTATCGCTGGACCAATCACACATTAATAATTTGATACTCTAGTGGGATTATATAGAAGAAATATATTACGCCAATACGAATTGGATACCCTACCCCTACAGCCTCCCACGACCACGGCTAGTTGGTTTAGGGTATTGCCTTTGGTCCTGAATGTCCCCACCTCAATTTTCTGCTTTGCTAAACTCAAATTTTTAATGGGATTCTTATTCTGTATGTAAGGTGGTTCCGCATTGTAGCTCAGAACTTCCTAAATAATCGTAGAGATCATTTTTTTTTTTTCCCACTATGTTTGTCACATCTTAACAATTTAAAACCAGAAAATGTCTTCCTTTTTACATTTCCAACAGGCTTTTTCGGCTCTCAGATGTCAAAATCACAAATACAGGGTTTTTCATATTTTTTACGTTTTGAAGATTTTTCTGGTTGCACCTACCTCCTGATTTTCATTTTCTCTTCATATATGAAAGCAGGTGGCTCTTTCATAAGTTTCCTTGCTGCGTGTATCAGAGAAAACTTATAACTCAGATGGCCATTTTTTTTTTCCGCATACAGTGTTTAAAATCATGTTTTTTGGGAAGCATGCCCATATCTGAGTTATGGGTTATTTTTCTATTTTACCCACAAGAAAATTAGGAAGAGTATCACCTACTTCAATAATCTGCAAAAAAATGAAACTAGGAGGTAGGGTTCACAAGAAAAATTCACAACGTAAAAATAGGAAAACCCGAAGGGAGTAATGTATTTTGTGATTTGACATCTGATAGCCGAAAATCCCGTGGAAGAAAATGAAGACACATTCTTTTGTGTTAAATTTTAATATGGACACATATTGGGAACAATGATCTCTAGATCTGTTTAGGTAAACTCTTTCGCTCACATGGGAACCACCTTAATCTGTATACAAGCTATTGATGAAAATGAAGAATTTGCTCTCCCCATAGTTCAGTTGGACGTGGCAACTGCACCATGATCATTACCTCATCCTAGAGGGGATGTTTAACGGTTGATCACATGTGCAAAGACTCATACAACATGCACATCATGTTTTGAAAAACAATGATTGATTCCCCTGGACGGTCCCAATGGCATCCTGGGGATGACCCATGGCAATAAGCTTTCCCGTGTAACTGAGACTTTCCTTGGGGTTATCCAGGACTTGTCAAATAAATCAATCCGTGGAACCCAACACAAAATCCATGAACCGCCCCCCCCCCCCCCGATTTTTGGTTAACTTTATTTTCACGTTTGTTATGTGTTACTATACGATTTATCCTTCCTACTTAAAGGGGTAACAGGAGGAAAAAAATCTGAACTTGATCCTCTTCATCCTTGTCGATTGAAATTTTATGAAACGCTTACAGTTTCTATAACACATAATATCTAGACAGACCGATTTACCCCAGGGATTCATTTTTCATCTCTCCTATTGCCATTTGAACCAATTGATAAATTTGATATATTTGATAGTCAATTTTATTTCCCTTGTCGGATTTTAAACCTATGATTAGCACCCTGCCGTCTACATTCTGCACATAGTGACATTGCTAATGGGTTTAACTTTAAATTAACATTGTGTCCCTAATAAAATGTGACCCAACCAATTTATGATTTTAATTATAAAATATTTAAGTAGCCCATCCTAGAGGGGTACTCTCACTGCAATCTATTGAGAAAGAATGTCTTGCATAATTGCTATAATTATTTTGCAAGGGCATATTCCTCAAATTTGAACCAACCAACAAAGACATTCAGAGATGACATTGTAAGATATTGAAATCAATCACATTTTTAAAAAAAACTCAACCATAATTGGAGATTTAGGGGGTCACTTTGTGTATCAGTTATAAAATAGTTTACAGACATTTTGCAAATAAAAGGCTGTAGGGTAAAGCAAATCTTGCATGAGTGGGTAGGGATGGAGAAGGAACTCTTTTAAAAAAATCATATAGCAAAATTTAAATTTCCATAGATGCTGTTCCTGAATTCAAAACAAACATTAAAAGCGTCTCTACTTTAAAACCATCTGTCTTTAGGTTTTGTTAAATATGAAAACTTGACATTGTCGTTTTGCTCAAACATAATTACATTTTCATACAATTAGTATGCCTGTACGTGGGACTTTAGGTTACATATCAATATGGACAAATCCCTACCTACACATTTTTCACAAAAACATGTTTTGCAAATGCCTTGAAAGTGAGATCAACGAAGAAAATGTAAGCTATAGATCCATCAGTCCTGTGTCCTGCATAGCAAGGGGTTTGATATTTTGTGATTTTTATTATAATATACTTGTTTGATTTCTCAATGTCAACAACACGCTTGCATGCATTTTCCTTCAGTATTTTTTGTCTTGTTCCAGAAATAATGTTTGACGTCTTTGTCCAATCATTTATCTAAGTACTGAAAGTTTTGGTCACTCATAACGAACTAAAACATTTACGTGGCCTAATCCTCAGATTAAGAAGTTCACCCAGCCCTCGATGTTCATGACACTATTGCTTCTTTGATTGTCTTCAAACAAAGGAATCGATAGCGTGTCTCAGACTGTACGACAATCTATTCAATTCAATCTGGTATGAAGCCTTTTATTGATACAAAAAGGGTTCATGTAAATTGGGTTTAAAGTATCTTATCCTGCTGAACAAAGTTGAGCATTTCAGCTGTTAATACGGCTTTTTAGTTTTTAACCTCAAAACATCCCCTCTAGATGTATTTGTACCATCAACAATATGCGTTTACTGACAGGAATAAAATATCAGACTATAAATAAAAGTGGTTTACAAAAATAATTGAAGAGAACAAACAACAAGCGGTTCTTGAACCCCCAGTGTTGCCCGCTTTCACTATCCACCTTTCTTTCACTCTATGCACAAGTTGACTTCTAATGACCTTTGCCCTTGGTATATGACCTTTAACCCTACCCTGACATGCAAGTGTCAATGGTTGACCTATGACCTGAGTTTGGTGGCAATTGGAGTTAAGGTGTTCACGCACAATCAGAACTTTAACACACACATACACAGAGATGAACATAAAGAATTTGAATGAGTATGTGCATCCTGCGAATCCTACAAAGAATTTCACAATTTGAAGATGGCAACATATGTATGATCCATTATCTCAGAAGTTCAAGTTGTTGGTCAGATGACAAAAACAAGTTTTTAATAAACAACAATGTTTACACTGAAATATTATAACTATTCCCAAGATACAATACCAAGAGATCTGCTATTATTTGTTATGAAATAACCTTTAGACCTTGGAGGAAATTCACTTAGAATGAACTGAGTATGAGAAACACAGTTATGCCACAGGTGCGTGGGCTCTGAGTACACAGTTTTTGGTCCCGGGGAAGGTTCTCATTGTTTCGATGGGTACCTATGCTCATTCCAGGGGTTCTGAAGCGTCCTCTAATGGGACAAGTTTTCAGGAAAATAAACTCCTAAGAAGACCAGTTTTCAGTGAAAATATATTCCTAACTAGACCAGTTTTCAGTGAACATACCTTGTAAAGAGAAATTAGGACATTTCCAGAAAAAACACCCCAATTTTTTTCAAACCCTGCTTTTTTGCATATGTGATGCGATCTGGGAAAACCCGCCACATGGTGGGAAATTTATATTTTGAGTTTTCACTATAACTTCAGAGTTTTAAATATTAAGTTTCCATAACTGTTTACTTCTTTCTTCTTTGATACACACACATCAAAAGTTACCCCTTATACAATCTGACAAAAAATAAAGTACAATATAACAGATTTTAAGCTATTTTCTTTATTTTTTCTAAACTGTCATGTGCGACATGTGGCAGGTTTTGAACACATCACATATTTGGAATGCTTACCAATGTGTTAAATCACATCTGAAGTGAATAAGCCAAATACACTGTCTTTATGTAATAAGATGATTTAGTATTTTCTGTCGTTCACAACATAAAATCAAAGCATGGTTTTCTATAGGGACGATTACGATAGCAGGCAAGTTCAAAACAAGGTTTGTGGTTTTTGTTTGTACTTGTTTGTCCGATAAACCTTCAAAACATATTCGGTAAGTGGTCTACAACCAATTCAGTGCAATTTAAGAAAAATTTGTATCAAAAAAATCTCCTCCTGTCACTTAAATAAAATGAATAATGGAATTAAAAGAAATACTCTTAAAAAACATATTGATCTCTTCATTTTGCCGACATGTTTTAGTTCATTTTCCTATTTGTATCGCTGGACCAATCACATTAAATAATTTGATACTCTAGTGGGATTATATAGAAGAAATTATTACACCAATACGAAATTGATACCCTACCCCTACAGCCTCCCACGACCACGGCTAGTTGGTTAGGGTATTAGCCTTTGGTCCTGAAGGTCCCCAGCTCAATTTCTGGCTTGGCTACTCCAAGATTTTTAATTTGATTCTTAATTCTGTATTTAATCTGTATACAAGCTATTGATGAAAATGAGAATTTGCTCTCCCCATAGTTCAGTTGGACTTGGCAACTGCACCATGATAATACCTCATCCCTAGGAGGGGATGTTAAACTGTTGGTCACATGTGCAAAGACTCATACATGCACATCATAGTTTTAAAAACAATGATTTGATTACCCCTGACTGTCCCAATGGCATCCTGGTGAATGAACCCAATGGAAATAAGCTTCCTGTAGACTGAGACTTTCTTGGGTTATCCAGGACATTGTCAAAATAAATCAAATCGTGGGAACCCAACAAAATCCATGAACCCCCCCGATTTTTGGTTAACTTATTTTCAAGTATATGTTATGGTTACTACAGATCTAGTCCTACTTAAAGTGGTAAACAGGAAAAAAAATCTGAACTTGATCCTGCTTCATCCTTGTCGATTGAAATTTTATGAAACGCTTACAGGTTTCTATGTACACATAATATCTAGACAGACCGATTTAACCCCAGGGATTCATTTTTCATCTCCTATTGCAAATTTGAACCAAATTGAATAAATTTGATATTTGATAGATCAATTTTATTTCCCTAAAAAAAAAAAAAAAAAAAAGGTTTTGAACACATCACATATTTGGAATGCTTACCAATGTGTTAAATCACATCTGAAGTGAATAAGCCAAATACACTGTCTTTATGTAATAAGATGATTTAGTATTTTCTGTCGTTCACAACATAAAATCAAAGCATGGTTTTCTATAGGGACGATTACGATAGCAGGCAAGTTCAAAACAAGGTTTGCGGTTTTTGTTTGTACTTGTTTGTCCGATAAACCTTCAAAACATATTCGGTAAGTGGTCTACAACCAATCCAGTGCAATTTAAGAAAAATTTGTATCAAAAAAATCTCCTCCTGTCACTTTAATAAAATTAATAGTGGAATTAAAAGAAATACTCTTAAAAAACATATTGACATCTTCATTTTGCCGACATGTTTTAGTTCATTTTCCTATTTGTATCGCTGGACCAATCACATTAAATAATTTGATACTCAAATGGAACCCAATGGAAATAAGCTTCCTGTAGACTGAGACTTTCTTGGGTTATCCAGGACATTGTCAAAATAAATCAAATCGTGGGAACCCAACAAAATCCATGAACCCCCCCGATTTTTGGTTAACTTATTTTCAAGTATATGTTATGGTTACTACAGATCTAGTCCTACTTAAAGTGGTAAACAGGAAAAAAAATCTGAACTTGATCCTGCTTCATCCTTGTCGATTGAAATTTTATGAAACGCTTACAGGTTTCTATGTACACATAATATCTAGACAGACCGATTTAACCCCAGGGATTCATTTTTCATCTCCTATTGCAAATTTGAACCAAATTGAATAAATTTGATATTTGATAGATCAATTTTATTTCCCTAAAAAAAAAAAAAAAAAAAAGGTTTTGAACACATCACATATTTGGAATGCTTACCAATGTGTTAAATCACATCTGAAGTGAATAAGCCAAATACACTGTCTTTATGTAATAAGATGATTTAGTATTTTCTGTCGTTCACAACATAAAATCAAAGCATGGTTTTCTATAGGGACGATTACGATAGCAGGCAAGTTCAAAACAAGGTTTGCGGTTTTTGTTTGTACTTGTTTGTCCGATAAACCTTCAAAACATATTCGGTAAGTGGTCTACAACCAATCCAGTGCAATTTAAGAAAAATTTGTATCAAAAAAATCTCCTCCTGTCACTTTAATAAAATTAATAGTGGAATTAAAAGAAATACTCTTAAAAAACATATTGACATCTTCATTTTGCCGACATGTTTTAGTTCATTTTCCTATTTGTATCGCTGGACCAATCACATTAAATAATTTGATACTCAAATGGAACCCAATGGAAATAAGCTTCCTGTAGACTGAGACTTTCTTGGGTTATCCAGGACATTGTCAAAATAAATCAAATCGTGGGAACCCAACAAAATCCATGAACCCCCCCGATTTTTGGTTAACTTATTTCAAGTATATGTTATGGTTACTACAGATCTAGTCCTACTTAAAGTGGTAAACAGGAAAAAAAATCTGAACTTGATCCTGCTTCATCCTTGTCGATTGAAATTTTATGAAACGCTTACAGGTTTCTATGTACACATAATATCTAGACAGACCGATTTAACCCCAGGGATTCATTTTTCATCTCCTATTGCAAATTTGAACCAAATTGAATAAATTTGATATTTGATAGATCAATTTTATTTCCCTTGTCGGATTTAACCTAGTGATATAGCACCTGCAGTCTACATTCTGCACATATACAGTGCTAATGGTGGGAACTTGAAATTACAGTGTGTCCCTAAAATGTTACCACAAATTTATAGATTTTAATTACAAAAATATTTAAGTAGCCCATCCTAGAGGGGTACTCTCACTGCAATCTATTGAGACACAGTGTCTTGCATAATTGCTATAATTAGTTTTGCAAGGGCATATTTTCCTCAAATTTGAACCAACCAACAAAGACATTAATAGATTGGACCTTGTAAGATATTGAAATCAATCACATTTTTTAAAAAGAAACTCAACCATAACTTGGAGATTTAGGGGGTCACTTTGTGTATCAGTTATAAAATAGTTTACAGACATTTTCAAATAAAGGACTTTAGGTAAAGCAAAATCTTGCATGAGGTGGGGTAGGTGATGGAGAAGGAACTCTTTTAAAAAATCATATAGGCAATTTAAAGTTCCCATAGATTTGCTGTTCCTGAATTCAAACAACATTAAAAGCGTCTCCTAAGTAAAAACCATCTGCTCTTTAGGTTTTGTTAAATATGAAAACTTGACATGTGTACTTTGCTCAAACATAATTACATTTTCATACTATTAGGTAATGCCTGTACGTGAGACTTTAGGTTACATATCAATATGTGACAAATAATAAACTACACATTTTTCAACAAAAACATGTTTGCAAAATGTTTATAGTGAGATAAAAGAAGAAAAAGTATAGCTATAGATGCCATCATGTCCTGTGTCCTGCATAGCAAGGTGTTGGAATATTTTTGGATTTTTATTATAAATATACTTGTTTGATGATTTCAAATTAACCACGCTGCATTTCAAAACAGCTTCAAGGAAAATTGTCATGGTACTCTAACACACACACAACTACTATGTGCCTGTATATACCAACCTAGTCCGTTGGCTGGGTGGGTCCCCATGTGCATGAGATGTGCCCTACGTTACTCTTCACAGCCAAGTACTAGACCATTAGACATAACAAAAAAGTGAGGGTAGACTTTGGCTACCCCGGCACTTTTTTTTTGCTAGAGGGCGTTTTCAAAATGGCCACCAAAATGCCAGGAACGTGCGACCCTTGGTCTCCAAGAAAATAGACGCGGTCAGACAGACACACTGACAGACCACCGGTATTAATATATAGCAGATACATTCTCTATTGTAAACATTTATCACAGTTTAGTTTAAATTTCCAAGAATTTGGCAGCCATATTGGCCCCTATCATGGTTTTGGAACATGCTAGCAGCACAGAAATGTCATGTGTGTGTTCACAATAAAAAAAAATATACATATCACTGTTTGTTTAGAGCTTGCATCACTTTTTTTCAAATGATTTATGCTTTTTCTATGAATTTTACCATGTTCAGCTGCCACTTTTTGACACAATTTAAAAAAATTGATTGATTGAAAATACGTCCTAAACAATTTTTTGCAGATTTGTCAAAAAAATCATCTAATTTTTGGTTACTCTAGGTCAGGATGATTTAGTAGGTGATCAAAAATACACTCTTCTGAAGGACGATAATAGTTTCAATTAACCATGGTATTGTGGCTAGAAATAAAATTTCCTACCATTTTACGATAATTTGCTTATTTGAATTTTCCAAGAAAATATTTGGCTACATATATTCATCATCATCGGTCGGTCATGAAGAGAATGAAATTTGAGAATTGTGATCAGATGATAAGCTAATTTAGGATAAGCCTATAGCATTTTAAATGTCCTCATTTCGTTTTAAATCCACCCAACTTGTCTGCCATTTTGACATTTTATCCTTTTACAGATTACAATTTGCACAGGTCAGGAAGATTTGATCTAAAAATGCACTATTCCTATGGAAAATAATAGTTTCAATATAACATGATATTGCAGCTATGAATAAATAAATTTATTACCATTTTATGATCAAATGGACTTGCACCTGGTAATGCAAGTGCTTTGTAATCCTGTTTATTTGAGTTTTCCATGAAAATACTTGCAAGGTTATAGATATTGGTCATATAATTATCAGTTGTCCGGTGACAGAATGGTCTTACCATCCCATCTGCTTCTTCTGACTCCCTTACGTGAAAGGCAAAGAGAGGCAGAAAACCCTGCAATATAATAACACCATAAAAAATGAACAGTGCAGAAAGTAATTTTCCCATGGTGTAGTCTGTTCCACCGACTGCGAAAGATATTATCTAACTTGGACTGCGTGAGAGATTAACGTTATCAATCTCAAATAACTCCAGAAAACAAAGGGTTATATGGATGTTTTTGCATTCAGAGGGTCGGTTTACTTGTTTTTTGTTTCCATATGTATCGTACGTGGGTCTGAACCTATGGAACCCTAGCGAGAAAATTGAACATTGTTGATCAGGTTACTTTGGTGCACTCAGATAACCAAAGTGGAACACGCAATTGGCTACGGTTCGCATCATTTTCCCCACATGCCTTTCGATATTTTTCCGAGTCTTGAGAATTTTTAAACATTGGCTTTCAATTTGCGTCAACTTTTTGGCGTCCAACATTTTTTTTCAATCTTAGAATCAGGCATTACGTACTTACCGGAATGCTGTAACCCAGTATGTTTTGATAATGCTTCCAATAAACTGACGTTGCCATTTTGTTATGGGGTCGATTTCCAACATATAAAATAGCTTACAAAGGTGTTTTGGGATGAAAATCCTTCCAGCTGATGTTCAAATTGGATGTGGTATGAGTGGTCGGCATCCATTTATTTGGTCTTTTTCCATTTTCCCTACTGATTCACTGAGCCAACACAAATGCTTTGGGCACCGACTTTGAAAAAGTTGATCTTGTTTTCTAATCAGGCCATACTTCCAGATCTTGGAGGGAGGGGCTTTGAAGAGTTGCTTTTGTTGTTCTATCAAGGCCATACTTCCCAGCCACTTAGGGGGGGTCCAGGGGGCAGAGCCCCCAGAAAATATTGTGTTTTTATATGCAATTTCATCCTATTCAATGCCCACAAAAATACACAGTTTCAACATGGCAATACTATATGATAAGTAGCTGGTATATCTTATTGGAATATATGAGAACACCTTGTATGTCACCTTTACCTCAACTGCTATCCTCTTCAACTGCATAGCTATAAGGATGCAGTGTACTCTCTTTAGTCTTTCTTTCTGCTTCTGGCCTCTTGCTTGGCTTTGTTCTCCCAACCTACTGCATTGCTTCCCATCTTATCTGCTTCCATGTTCTAAGATGACCAACTTTCTTCTTCCTAAGGCTTCCAATACAATTGCTGTCATGCATCCATTTCTTGATCTTATTTGTCTTGAATATCACATCACTGATTTTCTCAACTTCGGTTCGATGAATGATACCATGCTCCTATCCACATGTAATCGATCTGTAATCAGTTAACACAAAATATGTGAAAAATTAAACCCTTTCAAATATTCCACTCAGGTGGCCTGGGGACGACCATTTGTTTAAAATGTAATTTGGAATTTCTGACATAGTGCATGTAAAACTAAGGTTACTGGTTCAGTCTCAGCCTCAATGAGCTGTTCCTAATTTGGATGCCATAGGTTTGATGTTACTATCAATGTGATCAGTGCTGGGGGTCAATATTGAATACCAAATAAAGCTCAGACCGCTTGTGTTGCTGCCATCGCGGTTTTTGTAAATAGGCCTCATATGACCTTTGACCTCGATATGTGATCTTTGATTGTCATAAACAAATGAAGTTTGCATGTATCTCCATAAACCAAGTTTTTGTTCCAATTGACTTAAACTGTTTCAATTGATTTCAATTTTACATTTCGCCTATCTTAACAACTTGACCTCACATGACCCTTGACTGGCATGTAACTTTGACCACAACAAATAGGGATCCAATCTTGCACCTATGACTCAAGAGTTGGTTCCATTGATTTCAATTTTTCAACTGAGATCAATTTTACATGACATCCCCTTCAACAAACTTGACCTCACTTTACCTTTGACCTGGGGTTATGTGACCTTTGACGCTCATCACAAATGGGGATCTCACCTACATTGCATCTATGACCCAGTTTGGTTTAAATCCATTGAAGTATTCAGATATTACAGACAATTCCCATCAACACACAACAGACAGACAATCAACAACAGCCAACAACAGTGGACAAAGTGATCCCAATGTGGTAATAAAGTGAAATGCAACAAATATCTCCTTAAAACAAATCGTGTGCATCTACAGGGAACAAATGAATTTCTTATTTACCTGATATCCATAAACTGAGGGGTAAATTTTCACAACGTAGTGATTTACATGGGTTACAAACCGTAGACAGCATGGGAGTAAGACCCTTGTAGCATTATCGCAATGCATAAACAACACCCCCCCTCTTTCCCGCTGTCAATACAAATGTTTCTGTCTTGTATCTGATCATTTTTCATCTGTCTGTAATTTGCACATCTATAACGCACACACCTGCATGTCTAAGTCACAAAATGATCTTGAAGAAAACACGTTGCAGGTGGTGGTAACCACACAACACGAACGCTTGCTGGTCTTTGGCCCCATAAGGAACCTCCATTTACACCATTTGGCTCGTATTTATGCAGTAAATTGTCCGTAAATGGCCTTCTCACCGGGATTGATCAGCTCGTTGCCTGACTTGAACTACAATAATACAATCTGGACATATCATACCCTCATGCTAGTAGAGTAGGATCAGTAAAAAATAGAAGCAAGTTTTTACTTCCCTTGTTGATTTGTCCATGCCAATAACGCGGAATTTGGGTTTCCTACTGGAATCATTTTGTTCCTGAAATTCCTTATGCATGGTGGGATAGGAATGCACCAACGATGTAAGAGTAGTAGATAAAATAAATAGCGCATATATATTCTATGGTGTTTTTGTGTCTCCGGTCCTCACTCTCCATGCACCTCGCGCGGTTTAGTGCGCCTCCTTTAAACTACGCGCACATTTTGTGGCGCAAAAAAAATACAGGCAATCAAAGAGTACTCGTTACGGTAAAATTTAATGGGTACACATAGCGGTTTTTGCACGTTATGACAGAAAATTTACCGGATTACACAAAACACATAGAATATATATGCGCTATTCTTTTATCTACTCCTACATCGTTGGTGCATTCCTATTCCACAATGCTAAGAATTTCGAACCAAATGAATTTCCGGTAGAAACCACAATCCGTTTATAAAGTGGCACTGGCACATTTTGCGAAAATATGAATTATATCAATGCGGTGGCAGCCGCATGATCTATTGCCTTCTCTCGATTGCTTTCTTCTTTCTTCTTCTTTCTTTCTTTTTTGTACCTGCTTGAAAATGCTACAGTGCCAGAACGCGTTGCTCAGATTGGCAACGAAGAATTGGTCCCAAGACCCCGTGACCCAAGTTCAGATAGGTGTCAACGTTTTACCATAGGGGTCACGTAGGGTCCACAGCGGTCATTGTCGCGCTAAACCCCCTTTTCCCCCTACTTCTCCCACATTCGGCATGTTGCTATCGATGCCATTCGTGCCCACAGTGATTGCCAGATGCCTGGCCATAGGCCCTTGTCACAGATTTTGAATCCAAAGTCATTAGTGGGCAAAAGGGGGGCAGTCCCTAATCCCTTTTAATATTTCAAAATGCCTACTAGTGTTACACAGTAACGTGATCTGACCATAATTCTTTCAGAATAACCCCTGACCCAGGTGCCAACAGGGTGTCGACAGATTGGGGTCAAAGGTCCCAACAGGGGTCATTAGAGGTCAGGTGGGGTCTTACCCTCCTTTTTGCTGTTCTGGGTTGGTCTGCACAAATATTGACTATAGATCACTTGCACTTGGTCAGAAGAACTGCTGACCCAGGCCCATTGAGGTGTTTTTATAGATGGGGATCAAAGGTCACGTAGGGTCATTACAGGTCTAGTCGCTCTTAAAACCCTCCTTTTGGCTGTTTCTGCCAACAAATCAATTGCTATAATCAACTAGACTTTGTCAGAAGAACCCGATGACGCAAGCCCATCATTTGGGGTGCTTACCGATTGGGGTCAAAGTCACGTGGCCGGGGTCATTATACAGTCATGTCATTCTTTAACCTCATTTTGTTGTTTCTGCCACAAATCAATTGCTATAAATCACTATACTTGGTCAGATAACCGCATGCGCCAAATTCCATATGAAGATGTTCACAGATGCGTTCAAAAAGGTCACGCTGGGTCATTCATGTTCATGTTGCGCTAACCTCCTTTTTTGGCTGTTTATGCACAAATCAACTGCTATAATCACCAATCTATCTTCGTCGAATACCCGCTGATGTAAGAACCCATTGAGTGTCACAGATTTGGCCAAGGTCCACGGTTGATCGATTAAAGGGGCATTCCACAGATTACAGCTTTGGGGTCAAAGGTCCGCAGGGGTCATTACAGGTCATATCGCTCTTACCCTCCTTTTGTTGTTTCTGCCACAAATCAATTGTTATGATCACTAACTTTGGTCAGAAGAACCACTACCCCAGGCCCATGTTGTGTTCACATATTGGGCCAGGTCCACATGGTCGATTAAAGGGGCATCTTTTGAAAATATTGAAAGACCTCACACCAGATATCAATTGCTATAATCACCGGACTTGGTCAGAAGAATTGCTGACCCAACCTTATAATGTGTACAGAGATTTGGGTCAAGGTCACATGAACATGCAGTAGTCACCGCATGAAATATGTGCTTTCAAAGCACAACGATGCCTATTTTTCCCTTTTCTATTTGTTTGCAATGATAGGCTAGGCCTTGCAAAACAAGATTCTATGTACAGCTTTCTACACATAAAATCACAAACAACCCCAAACCAATAGAGACTTTAAATAAGAGGCTAATACATCCAGGTAATTTTTTATGGCTACTTTTAGTTTGCTGTAACTGAAAATCACAAATATGTCTATTACTTGAATTCATAAGACTCGTACTCCATTGATATTAAAACTAAGGGCACAGAACTCGGTCACAAACCGGGCCATGTCAAAGGGAATCGGGCTCTGGTGTGTGTTTTCTTGTTGTTAAACCTCCATTTCCTTCGCCTGCATGCTGCATAATTGTCACGGTCTTTAAAAATCATTCTGTTTACCCATAGGATGCTGATGGTTTAAAAAACATTTGAAGTGAGGGCTATGTTAAATGTTGAAAAATTTGTGAGGGTGCACTATTTTTTCAAATGTGCATGTGTCTCTTTAAAATCCACTTATGGTATGCATAGTGTTTCCAATACAATTAGAACTTGCTAATAATGATGCTATTGTTGAACCCAGGAGGTTCCTTAGCAATTCACAATATCATATACTTGACTTATTAGTAGTTCCCATCATACTTAGCACCATGGCCTGGCATGGATGTGACAAATGCCAACAGATGTAACGAGATTCCCAATAGGTTGACAACTTTTGCACCACACTAGTATCATAAGGATTATACAATACACTATGGTGAGGGCTTTGATTAATTGAAACTGGGATTGTATGGTAATAAATTTTGTGTTAGTTTTCTGTATTATTATTATGTTCATTTTTCTATTCTGTTCATTTTGCCGGGTAATGTAACTATAATTGTATCATAAAAAAAATTTGTTTTCATCAAATGTTTTTCCCAACTGGTAAGGCAGCATAGGCTATTTCTGAACCAATCCCAGATGCATTGCATGTTCCTATATTATAACGTGACTGTAACTAAATACTGTCCGTACTAATTGTTCAAGAAGTTTACTGACCACAAATATTTCATGATCACATTAAAAATTCTTAAGTCTGGTGCTTCATGCGCTAAAATAGTGCAAAGTTCATGTTTTTTATGTATTAAAATATGATTTTTGGTGGGGATCACATGAACCCTTATTTCCACTGTTTATCATGAACTAATTAACTCGAAAAAAAATAACCAAAAAATTCTTTTAGGTTAAAAATAAGAATTTTCAGAAAGTCCATGACTCTTAGAGTGATTTAATTTATTCTGTTAATGAAATCATTTAAAAAAGCCATCACAGGTAATTCCCACTCGCTTACTCTGGATAAATATTGGATTTCAGCAACGCATGTGCATTGTAGTAAATCACTAACCGGAATTGTGTCGAGGTTTGGGTCCTAGGCGATATTCTGGCCCACAGGTGAAAAAATGTCCCTTTACCAAATACTTAGTGGCCTCGGTTCCAAGTCACTTGTTAGCAGCTCACATAATCATCGCACAAAAACCAAAGGCAGTGCCTACATGGTCACACTGCCATGAATGACTGGGTTATCCAGTCTATAATACCCTCCTTAGGTCATTAAGTTGTTCAAAAAGCAATTATAACTCCTGTACTTAAAAATGTCCACATTGTTAGCTTATCATGACTTTGATCACCGAATTGTGAAGACCAAATGAACTAAAATTTGGTGTCAGTTCTTGGATCACTATATCATAGAATTAGTTTGAGCTGTTTTACCCCTAGATGCCCTTACCTCAATGGCCCCTTTATTTTAACATGAATCAGAGCAGTTTTAAAAATGAGATCCTTCTATATCCTTTGACTGTGAATGACTCTCCATTTTAACAAGTTCCCTCTCCACCTAAGGTTTATGTCCCCAATTTGATGATCATAAGTTGGTTAGCGAAATTTTCATGACACCCTGTATGCAAGCAAACACACACACACACAGACCTGTCCTGGGCCCCCATCCATTCACCACCCACCGGTCTGTGAAATCCACACTATCCTGGTATCAGTGTTCCCAGAAAAAAATCACGGACCCCAAAAAAAAAAAAATCCAAGCCCCATAACTATCCTTGAATCAAATAATACTGAGCAGATTTTTAAAAAAATCTCTATATGTGAATCTCTTTAATACATAGAAAAGTAATGGACGTTTGTGATAGTTTACTCATGATAGGCACCCATTGTACAAATTTTCACAGAAAAATTTTAGACATGAGGAACCTTAGTTCCGCAGCAAAGGATTGTTCCCAGAAAGATTTTTCCCCCTCCCTCCCTCCCTCCCTCCCTCCCTCCCTCCCTCCCTCCCTCCTCCCTCCCTCCATCCATCCATCCAGCCATCCAGCCATCCAGTGCCATCCATCCATCCATCCACCACCCCCACCCACCACCCACCCACCCCCATCCCATCCAATCCACCCAATCCATCCACAAAAATAATATTGGCAAGCTAATTTTTTTTCTTCCTTGACTTACAACTTCAGCTAATTTGTTTTTAGGTCTATTGGTACTATTCGGATTGAACTTTTGGAGTTGAAATTCTCAGAATATCTCCTATTGCTTTGAGGCAACAATAAGTGAAATGTTTGTGTCCTTTGCTGTAGACTTATTAAATAAAGGAATATCCAGGAAATCCAGATTTGGATGACCAAATTAACTGAAACTCCTGTAGTTTGTGAAAAATGTTTTTAACCTAAATGTTTTGCTCACCCATCAAATGAGAAATAATAAACCCACAATCCACATCAAGTAACAGGCTCCTGATAGAGTTGAAAATTTTTCTATCAGTACCAGAATAGTCCTAGATTTGTTTTGAGAACTTTTGAACATTTTTTAAATTCTGAAAGTTATAATTTTCGCGCGTGTAATTTTTCGCGTTTCTTCTGTAATTTTTACATTTTTGCTTGTTTTTAAATTCGCTTTCTTTCAGCTTCCTACATAGACCTACACACCAAAAAACAATTTCGCGAGTTTTTACTTTCGCAAGTGTGCGCAAAGCGCGAAAATTAATGCAGCACAAAATTTTCCATTTACAGTGATGATTATATTATTGTTTTGTTTGCATCATGAAGGAGCACAAACACTTCTAATGGGTTGTACACATCTCAAAACAATGGTTCAAAATCAAAAATTTGAGAAAAAATGAAGGTTTTCTCAAACAAATGAATGCATACGGCTTAATAGTCCCTTTTTGAATTATTTTCTTCCTTTTATACAAGTGGTACTCCAATTCCATTTACAGATGCCATAAAAGGCACACATAAACATCCGAGCTCATTCAATACTTTGGCTCCCAAACTATTGACACCAAACTAGGCAGAACCATGGCACTACTGCCATGCAGAGCTAAATAAACTACAGAAACTAGAACAAGCTCTACCTCATGACTATGCATGTCAATCCACCGGGAACTAGCTGCGTCTCTTAGGACCAACGACAACTGCCTTGTTTTCAACGCTATGTCACGTCTTAATGGATAACAAATCCTTTCGCACATCACACCTAACATCCCTGGTTGAAATTCAAGGTAGATAGAGTTTAACCCTTTTTTACTTGGTGCATGGCTCTTTTGATTCCAATTCAAATATTTACCAAATCCTAGCTAGGGTCTATGCATTATGGTGGTTAGAGCAAGACTGCATGTATTCCTAAGGGAAGATACAAAAATCCTACTATTTTACTACCACATTTAATAACAGTTTGACACAAGCAATTAGGAAATTGCTCCCAGGTTGGAAATGGCTTACCCAAAAAAGGTCAAGTTGTCAGGAAAATGGTTAAGAATTTAAGCATTAAAGGAAAAGTGGCTGAACATCTTCTCAACAGAAAATCAATGTGAGTGAGAAAAGGTGAAGAAGATAGAAGTGGGAAATTGGAGTCCCTAGCAACAGGGTTTGCCTGTTTTTCTCCCGTCTAAGAGGACTAGATGGTGTTTTTCTTATGTGACGGGTCATGAGGGTTACTGGTCGATATTTTTGAGGACTAAATTTCCATTGAACTGTATGGTGCTATAAATTGTTCAAGCATGCAAGTCAGGGGAAAATTTCACACAATAGCCGTGGCAATGAATCCCTACAAATAGGTTATCTTGGGATCGGGGAACAAATTTGGGCGAGTTAAAGTAATTGCCAACTTGTTACGCTCGATGAGCCAAGATTTCAGCAGAAACCCAATAGTGATTTATTTAAAAAAGGGTCCATAACCATAATTGAGTGATCAATTCACAAGAATTCCTCCATATATGGTGTGTTCTTTACCAAATATGGCTTATGTAACAGCGCACAAAATTGAAATCCTGTACTTATATGGGCTACTTCATACCAAATATGTTTTATATTCACCGAACATTGATAATCCTTATTCCAAGCAGACCGGTCAAACAGGGTGCATGCCGTGGGAATCAACTCTAGCGTGTGTTTTCTTGTCTGCTGAATAAATGTCGCCGGAGTCAATGAGTCATTTTATTATAAAATCGTTCTGTTTACCCACAAGGGTGCAGATTTGGTCTTAATCATTTCAGGCGAGGGCTGATGTATAAGCTTTATAATCATGCAAAAATATCAATTATGAAAAATCTTGAGGGTGCACTTTTTTCAAAACTGCCAGTGTCTCTTTTAGATTAATCTTAAGTTACTTTTATGAAATAGAGCCCTGTTCTAGCTGTTGTTTTTTTCTCCTGACAAAAATGTTTTCAGGAGAAAGCAACCGACAAGGATAACTATAGATTTTTATCTTTGAACCCTTCTGGGAGGAATCATGACACTTAGGGCCCAGTACTGAATACATTTGATGATCCAATGACCTACAGACATTGCACATACCTTTTGTTTCTCTTTTCACCTTTGAAATCCTTAATTATTTTCCTAATTTCAAAGAATCCCTCTTGGATTTGCAAGGGCTATAAGGTTGCCTATACAACACCATTCTAAAGCTGGAATCACTCACACTTTACCAGCTGCCACTGGGGGCAAAGCCCAGACAGCTGGTACAGAGGAAGGGGGAATTAGACTGTTTAAAGGATAGGGATGTGCTGAACATTATTGGGGAACCTTCTTGGAAACTAGGTGTTTTTTTTTACTATGAAATTCATGAAAAATCATGAAATATTGGGAAATGATTGAGAGATTTTAAAGTTGAAAACAGGTGGTAGAAAGGATGAAAGATTTAGTGTTATTTAAGTGAAGGGGCTGTGAAATTACCTTGGAAGTTGAACCTACTCTTGTGAAATGCAGGATCAAAAATCCATGTTGACCAAACTGAAATATCTCAACCTGGCAAATTTACCACCTATGAGTACATAAGGCCAAAAAATAAGGTTTGTTTCCTGTAGGTAGTCCAAAAACCTAAATGCAAAATGCACTTTTTTATTTTTATTTTTTCAGTATTTTTTTAAAGGATTTCCCCCAGAAATGGCTCAAATTAGCTAAATGGCAAGTCAAAACAGTTGCAAATCATTTTAACTGTCAAATTATAAGTTCTTAAAACCAAAAATATCGATTTGGGATCACTTCCATGATTTTTAAAAATAAAATTTTCTATCTCTGAGGCATTTTTTGTCTAAAAAATACATCGGTCCTCGGACCGCTTGTGTTGCCTGCCGTCGCAGTTTCATTTTCAGCCTATTATACAACTTGACCTCACATGACCTTTGACCTCAGTATGTGACCTATGACCTCATCAACAAATGAGGGATGCCATGTTGCACCTGTGACCCAAGTTTGGTTTAAATCCATCAAAGTATGTGGATATTACAGGCAAATGTTAACCCTTTTTCACAACAACAGACATCAAACAACAGACATCAACTACAGTGGACTAAGTGATCCCTATGTGTCTTCCTGCCTTTATAGGTTTCACACCACTAAATCCTGGTCCCATTCGTTCCTGTACAAAATGGCCAAGATGAAAACGTCATTTTCTCCTCAATGGAACATCTCAGACCTTAAAGCTAACATTCTGCTTGAAGGTCATCATATCTCCTACCCAATCAATCATGAAATTAGGGTAGTTATCTCCAAAATTGTCGAGCGACTGGACCGTGAAGACTAGCATGCACCGTGGACCCTGGAGGTCAGAGCACTTTTTCAGTCAGGTGTTCCCTGTAAGAATACGGTTAAAATTGGTTTGTCGGATCAAAATAACATATCAATGACAACCTTTTTTTGATATTCCTACAGATTTTAAACTTAATATTGATAGCAACCATGATTTGCAACCCAGGTCTCGCAATTTCAGTTTTTAGGGTATACTTAGGCGAGGGTCACCAAAAAAAAACCGCCTCATTTGCAGTGGGGGCTGGACTTACCTGTTTCTCAAGTTATTTACTGGTGTGAATCCTTAGGGCAGGCGACATAAAAATGCAAATTTTCTCAGTAAATCAAATAAAATTACTGCAAGTTAAAACTTGCAAGATCCCCCGGGCAGGGAGCAAGAGAACGGGGTCGAAGGTCAAATGTCATGACTTCTCACCACAATTAAAATGCACCACATATGAACCTTGGACCAGTGGTTCTTCTGATCAAGTTTGGTTGCAATTGGCCCAAGCATTTGTCCAGTTGTTTATTAAAATGGAACACACACAGACTGACACACAGACGGAATCTGCTGCTCTGCTGCCACAAAATTTCCCCTGCTTATTAAGCCTGGGTGATAAAAAAAACCAAAAGCGGTTAAAATGGCCCCAAAATCAAAATATGCGTGCCCTACTGGAAACAAACTTGGTGTGTTTTTTTCTGTCTAACATAAATAATGCCAACTCAGTGTATAAAGCCTAGAAGATATGTAAAGTATATGTTACATTATTAAAATGATCCCTGGTCCAAGACAAAATCATAACATTTCAAATGGGCATCATAAAAAACATAGGTTTTTGTCTCCCCATATAGCTACTATATCGGGGGTACTAAAAAAAGAAAACATACACCTAAAAGAATGATGTAAAATGTATACATATTTTTCAGAGTTAGAAGTAAAAGTTAGGAAAATAGCAATTTTCTAACATTAAATACCTAGTGACCCTTGGATCCATCCATGAAAATGATTCCAGCCTGTGCACCTTTGAACAGTTCACTCTCAAATTCACATATAGATGGTACCGGATACATAGACTGAACTAGATACCCACCTGTTAGCACACAATAAGCAAGCTCAGAAATACTCACATCCATGAAGGTGTTAACAAGTTTGCTGAATGTTACATGTACCATGCCTTGCATCTTTTGTGCATGCTAAGGGAGTGGTCATTATTTATGCTGTGGGGAATGGAGAGATTCAACTTTTTTGGTTAAAATTTTGCATTTCCCTTTGCTTCCATTCACAAATTTTTCATTCCCCTAATTTTATTAAATTTTTCCATCTAAAAGTTTATGTTCCCCCTCTCTCACAATTTTGGATTCTCCTCAAATCCCTGCCTCAAATCTTCCAGCCCCTGGCATAAATAATGACCCCTCCCTAGTATACAACTGAATAGAACAATGTTTAGGTGTTTACATAACAAGTTTATTGAATGCTACTAACTTGCATCTAACCAAAGTCATAACATAAGTGTGGTATTGTTTATGCATGTTTAAGTTTACATTTGAAATATTTGAAAGTGGTTGGGTTGTACATTGGAATGATAAGGCTTCAAATCTCACATTGCATCTTTAAAGGTGGGTGACATGATCATGGTCCGACTTTTCCACGCTCACACGGAAGCATATTACTTAAAAAATTTAAATTGGTCCAGCCATTTGTAAAGTAGAAGCAAACATGTGTACTAAATTGGCCATATAGGACAGTGTCTGTTTTAAAAGACACTGTCTGTTTTAACAGACGCAATTAAAATTGATGTGGTCCGGTCAACCACATTTGGAAACGTTTCCTGGGTCTTAAATTTCACTAGTGGGGTAATGAGAAAAATATGAACTTCCTTCTGATTTTAAAATCTCAATTTGGATGGAGTAAAGTGAGAGACGAGGATGTTGATCGGGTCACCCACCTTTAATTACGCAATTGATTTCAGCTTCTAACATCCTGAAACAAAGATGAAATTATAGTGTAAACATTAATAATAGAACATGTAAGGTAGCTAGAAAACAAAGCTGGAAATGCATTGCGGAAGTGATTTCAATTTAACAGCGGTTGTTTTCTTTACAATTATGTTTGGATGTTCTTACGCAGTCAATGTACTATCAATGTGCTAATGGGAATTCCATCAAGTCATGTCAGTTTTGCTATCTGTCAAATTACAGTAAGTAATTCTAGTCATCATAAAAGCTAGAGTAATTTCAGCTCAAGGAGAATTAGTGCAGACTTCCAATGTATCAATTCCAAATTTTGCTTGTGCGAAACCCAATCCGCCAGGTGGACTATAGCCCGTTGTACCTTCTCGAGCCGTATCGGCCACAACAAGAACGTCCAGAGGGGCTTCTCAGCGATTTGAGCCACAACCGCTCATGAACACTAACACAATTTGCCTATGGGGGCTATCTGAATCCATTAGGCTCTACACGTTTGTGCCCACAGTACGCTGAATAAGAAACCTGACGAACGACGAGCCCAAATAGCAGCCCAGAGGACAGGCAATAGAAAACAGGAAAGTGGGGCATGGTTTTAGACGGGTCATCAACTCAATAAGTTTGCCACAAGAGGTGTACTTCAGGTCAGGTTTGTTGACCAGGGACGTGTGGACATGTAATGAGTCATTAAGGAAATGGCTAATCCTTAAGACAATATAGAATTGATGAGGTGTAATTGATGATGCTAAATGGGTCACAGACATTCAAAGGCTGCTGCCTCACCTGTCCAGTCTGAGACATGTTAGGTTGGACTAATCGTTTCTTGAGAAGCAGCTCTCTTTTGTGTGTGTTGTATGTTCAATGACAAAAAAGAAGAGCTCATTTGTTTTTTATTGCTAAATGGCCCGGGGCCACTTGTATTCAAAGGTGTATATGATGCGTTAACAAAGAAACACATAAAAGTTCCTTTTTTCTCCAACAGATGATGTACGCACATACATTGAAAAGGTGTCATAAACAGCAAAATATGGAAAAAAAATATTTTTCTTAACCCTGAAATTGTGATGTACATTCTTGAAAAAAGTGGGGAATTTGAGAATCACATTCCCAGGAAATTCCCCTATTTGAAGGGATATCTTTGTCCATAAAATTAAGAAATACATTTGCTATCTTGGAGGGAAATTTTGTTTGACATTTTTCCAGCCCTAGTGATGTACATGTTTGGGGTATGTAATGCTGACATTAAGCAGAGATCAAAATCATCAAAAATACTGCAAATCAGAAGTAAAGCAAAGCAAGTTAATAAAAGGTATATTAAAGGTGCGTGTTCCGATCGTCTTTGGGACCCCTCTGATTTACTCGGAAGTAGTATCGATTTTGATATCAGATGAAAGGCCATATTTTTCTCATTGTCGTCCTGAAATTTGAGTCCTCAAATACATTTCATTCCCAAGATATAAACAATAAACCGCCGTGCATGCATTATTGCGTCTACCATCAAAACCGCAAGTTTGTTTCCCACAGTACTTGATGGGGTGCATGTACAAGTGCCAGGCTCTCATATCAAGTAGAGAACACAATACACATAAATCAGAACAAGCACCTTTAATGACACCGTGCATTGCTTACTTGTTCTGGGTAGCAAAACAGACAAAATACTTGTTTAGGTTGTTTTCAGTTGGAAATATTATTTTGTTAAAAAGGTAAAGAGACACAAGGACATTCCAGAAAACTTCCCCCCCCCCCATTTTTTAAAACCACTCTTTTTTGCATATTTAGAATGCTTACCAATGTAGTAAATCACACCAGAAGTGAATTTGCTGAAAACACCATCATTATGTAATTAAATGATCCAAGCATGCATCAATATAGGACCGACTAACATAGCATGCAAGTTCCAACTTATATTTTGTTTTTCTTTTCTTCTTGTTTATCCAATAAATCTTGGGAACTTTCTCAGTAGGTGTTCTACAAGCAATCAAGTTCAAATTTGGAGAAATTTATATCCTCAGATAAGCTCTTGTGTTTCTGTAAATATTTAATGTGTACACTGTTAAAGTTTAAACAGTTGTTTAATGGTTGGATTATACAAAGCCCAAACAAATGTTTTTTAAACTTTTAAACAATTGTTTAAACTATTAAACAGCTGTTTGAACTTTTAAACAACTGTTGGACTTTTAAACAACTGTTTAAATTTTAAACAGCATTTCTCTGTGTGTGCCACTAATGTCACTAATATTATTCAATTAAAGTGACAGGAGGAGATTTTTTTTTAGGATACAAATTTATCTGAAATTGCACTGGATTGGTTGTAGACCACCTACCGAGAACGTTTCAAATGTTTATTGGACAAACAAGTACAAATGAAAACCGCAAACTTGCCTGCTATCATTATCGTCCCTATAAAAAAAACGTGCTTTGAATTTCTGTCGTGCACGACAGAAATTACTAAATCATCATCTTATTACATAAAGACGGCTTATTCACTTCAGGTGTGATCTAATACATTGGTAAGCATTCCAAATACGCAAAAAATCACAGGTTCAATAAATATTGGGGGTGCTTCTTTTTGGAAATGTCCTCATGTCTCTTTAACTAATATGTACCACTATTAACTGATATTGTTAAATAGCTTTAAATTAACTGTGTATTGAGGGAGGTGAGGCTAGGTGTAATGATCAACTTGTTGAGGGGATGGGAAATGAGATGCAGAGAAACCAGAAACAAGTAACTGTGTACTACTAACATAATTACGGATATTGTTTCATATGAAGAATAATATAATTCAGAGAAAATATACCACACAGACACACACACACATGCACACATACACACGCCTCTGCTTTTGCCAGCAACTGGGAAATAAACTCTTGCCTATTCAAAATGGACATACATTTTCACTGTTTACTATCTTATAACTGTAGATATTTTCATGTGCATAAAAATACAAATACATGAATTTCAACTTATATCAACCAAGGACTAATTCATTGCTGTCTATATGGAGATATATTAATTATAAATGTAATTTGCAGCAGTTAGCACTCGCTATTGAACCAAGGACGATCCATACTTTTGTGTGTATCCCTGGACAAAATATCGAGTTTCAGGTGTGTCTACATTTGAGGGCAATTACCTCCACACCACACATCAAGTTAGATGTCTATATTTGATTTAGAAATGCAGGCAAAAAGCAAAGCAGCATCAAGTCAATTCAAAAAAGCATTAGAATACGCACTAAGTTTAAAAATAAATTTCTTCTTGTTATTTGTCAGAATTGTTTGTACAAATTTTCTATTAATAACGAAGTAGGACACAATATATTACACACCTTCTAAAATGAAGAGTACTTCCAACCCTTCTTAAAATACATTTTTAAAAGACGCTACACCGAGAATTGAAAGTGTTTCCCTGTTTGTATTACCAATTCATCCTGATGAGTTCCATGGCACTTAGTCGTCATTATTTCTCAATTATATTTATACACATTTTTAAGGTAAAAATTTGAAATGACATTACTGACAGGCCTATTTTTTTTTTTTTTTTTTTTCTATTAACTGATATTGTTAAATAGCTTTAAATTAACTGTGTATTGAGGGAGGTGAGGCTAGGTGTAATGATCAACTTGTTGAGGGGATGGGAAATGAGATGCAGAGAAACCAGAAACAAGTAACTGTGTACTACTAACATAATTACGGATATTGTTTCATATGAAGAATAATATAATTCAGAGAAAATATACCACACAGACACACACACACACACACATACACATGCACACATACACACGCCTCTGCTTTTGCCAGCAACTGGGAAATAAACTCTTGCCTATTCAAAATGGACATACATTTTCAGGTAGACGTTTCATATAGAAGTCCCATAGATGCAAATGAGGTATTACAATTGATTCCGTCATGCGCTATATGACGTTGCGCAGTAGCGCTTGACGGAATAAATGGCAATACCTCATTTGTATCCATGGGACTTCTATATGAAACGTCTACCCATTTTCACTGTTTACTATCTTATAACTGTAGATATTTTCATGTGCATAAAAATACAAATACATGAATTTCAACCTATATCAACCAAGGACTAATTCATTGCTGTCTATATGGAGATATATTAATTATAAATGTAATTTGCAGCAGTTAGCACTCGCTATTGAACCAAGGACGATCCATACTTTTGTGTGTATCCCTGGACAAAATATCGAGTTTCAGGTGTGTCTACATTTGAGGGCAATTACCTCCACACCACACATCAAGTTAGATGTCTATATTTGATTTAGAAATGCAGGCAAAAAGCAAAGCAGCATCAAGTCAATTCAAAAAAGCATTAGAATACGCACTAAGTTTAAAAATAAATTTCTTCTTGTTATTTGTCAGAATTGTTTGTACAAATTTTCTATTAATAACGAAGTAGGACACAATATATTACACACCTTCTAAAATGAAGAGTACTTCCAACCCTTCTTAAAATACATTTTTAAAAGACGCTACACCGAGAATTGAAAGTGTTTCCCTGTTTGTATTACCAATTCATCCTGATGAGTTCCATGGCACTTAGTCGTCATTATTTCTCAATTATATTTATACACATTTTTAAGGTAAAAATTTGAAATGACATTACTGACAGGCCTATAGATACAAATTTATAATGCACATTATTTGTCAACTCCAAAAGATGCGCTTCCCTTTTCAGTAAGTACAATACACACACATACAGGCACACAAAAATAATAATAATATTTAATTCTTATAATGCGTGACAAATCCACTAAGTGCTCAGGGTGCCACTGTGGAGTGCCTTAGGCTGCTACAACACAACAAATAAATCCTAAACGACAAGGAAAGCTTTATGGAAAGAAGTCCGATTTTAGATTCAGGAGGAAACCGAAGTACTTGGAGAAAACCTGCGAGGACGGGTATGGACCAGCAACCAAAGTTACATACGACACTGGCTTCGCAGGGAATCGAACCCGGGCCGCATTGGTGAAAGGCGAGTGGATGAGCCACTACACCAGCCCACACACGCATGCATGCATGCATGCACATACACATCGATGGATGGGCCCTAATTAAGAAGAATAATGGTACCTATGGATAACAAGGTGGTTTTGGAACCACTAGTCTCGCGCCTGCTTTCACAATCACCTGGAAGATTTATAACAAAGCCAAAATGCCAAAATGAAAGTGTTAATAAATTATGCAAATTAGCTCATCAAATATGCAATGTCACCAGCAACAGGTGTGTATGGAAACTTCAGCTATAAGCTTTCATGTGATGACGGTATCATCCTTATAGCACTTGCAATGAACAAAAGAAAGCATTTTCTATTTCTTACATAAATTATACAAATTAGCCCATTAAATATGTAATGAATGTCATCAGTGACATATGCATGGAAGCTTTAGCTATACTTTTTCTCGTCACAAGTAAGGATCGATCGAGTGACGTCCTAGCTTTCATGCAGTCTTAAATACTAAGCCGCATAATAGCATGTAAAATAACAGCTCAAAATGATGACATCAATCCTACTTCTGATGAAGAAGCTTTCATATATAGAGTGGAAGTCCCATCCTCACAGCATCTAAAATAAACCAAACAGTGCATTTTCTAATTTTTTCCATAAACTATGCAAATTACTTGCTTAATTTAACATATTTTGGCTACATCACAAAGCCCATACTGAAGTCCAGATTATGCCTTGTGGGAACCTTATAGTTTTTTGACACCTTAAAATATTTTTCTCTTGGTGTGTGTCAAAATGAACCAGTTTTTGAGACATTTTTTTTCTTATTAGTGTCAAAATGAACCAGTTTTTAAGACAATTTTAAACTATCTTTAGGTGAGAGGATGTCTTTAACCAGAGAACCAGCTTTTTAGATTACTTTTGTTTTTGCTTATTGGTGTCAAAATGTGCCATTTTTTTTAGACTTTTTTGTTTATTTGTGTCAAAATGAACCACTTTTTTAGACAACTGTTTTAAACTGTCTTTGGGTGATGGGCTGTCTTTAACAAAATAAACCCCCAATACTTATATATGGCTTTATAGACGATTTGTACGATCCCCATAATGCATCTCATATTGTGCCCATTTCCGGGAACTTGTACCAGCCTCAGGTCAGTTAAAAACATACGATTAAGAGTGTAATATCAATACTAGAAAACTTAACCTATCTGTGACATTGCACAGTTGAACTGTATTCGTCAGGCAGGTGACAATTTGGGCACGGTTACAATCGAAAATGCCACCTTTTGCCTTAAATTTCAACATCAGTGCCTTGCTTGTTTTTTTTCCTATGATATTCTTCTACATTTCTGAAAGATTAACTTCACATGAAAAGGTACTTTGTATTGTAGTTTTTGGCACTATCCGGTGACGCGAACGAACAACAGAATATTTTGTAAACTCCGGAACAAGTTCCCGGATGGAAATGGGCACAATACGAGATGCATTATGGGGATCATGCAAATTGTCTATTCTGGTATGTTAATTATGATGGGTGATGGGCTGTCTCTAAGGAAAACATCCCCATATGGTTTAAAAACCTCGCCATAAGGTATTGTGTATCTGAACATACACACATACATGTATATATCCACACACAAACACATACACACACAAAAAAACATACATACATGGGTGTTAATGTTCTCTACATGGGCACATTCAGGTTAGAGATTAAGTACATGGAAATAGAACAAGTACTAAAGATATTACCTGAAAAAATTGAGATTTTGGTATTTGAACTGTTAGCCTTGGTATTTCCTGTGAACATAGGGGGAAAGGGTTAAATTTTAGCACTTTAAGATTTGTAATTATTTTCTGTATTAAAACAGTTTGGAAGTTTTAAGAAACTGTTTAAAAATGCTGTTTTGGTGTAAATTCAAAATGTGAAAATTCTGAAAAGAAAAAAAAGAAAAAAATCTGGATTTTTTTGGAAAAAATTGGAAACATTTCCCAAATTTCAAGAGATTGTTCATATATTTTTAGAAGGGTAGGCCTATGATGCATGATTCTAGCAGAATCTATGACGATGCAAAACTCAATTCAATGCACGTGAGGATCAAGTAAATGATACAACCCGAGAAAGTAACTTTCTCAGGTTGTATCATTTACTTGATCCTCACGTGCATTGAATTGAGTTTCGCATCGTCATAGATTCTGCTAGAATCATGCATCATAGGCCCACCCTTCTAAAAATATATAATATAATTACGGCGGCTTGAAACTCTGAAGTAAAGACTGAAATACATAAGTGCTCGTTCTCCGGTATCCACATAAACACAGTCCTCTGTGGACCAGTGGTATTTCTCATGCCTAGATAGCGAGAGTTCCGGGTTCAAGACCGTGTATTTTTCATCTTTATTTAATTCTGTGCTCACCAGTTTCTCCCAGCTTCTATATAATATTTAAAGAGATTGTTCAGTGAAGAACGAGCAAAACTATTTTGTTTTAGCCTAATTTGACCTGCAGATTTGGTCATTTTTTGGAAAAAAGGCACAATAATATTTTCTGTCCATAAACAGAAATTACTGCACAGTGGCCTATGGGACATTATGATGCAAACAATTAGATATCTGGTCCTAATTTTCAAAGTGCTTGGACAGTATCAGTGTTATATTGCATACTCCACATCGCTACATGGATGTTAATGACATTGTTTGTTTTTGTTTTCTGTGTGTATGTATGGGTGTGTATGCGTGGTGTGGTGGTGTGTGTGAGCATATAAGTGTGTGTGTGTGTTTGTGTGTAAAATAAAGTAAAATCCTATTGAACATATGCATCATTGAAAGAGATTTTTCTACTCTTTGAGTATATAGAACTTTAACTAACATCAGCAGTTATTGCTATCTACTGAAGATAGCTCTGCTGATAAAAATATAGGCATGGGTTTCCTTAATTTTCTAAATTGATAACTTAGTCCTATTCTGAAACTAGGCTCTTAATCTCATGGGGATTTACATTTACACCAATATCGCTTGCATGTATACTGCTATTCAGAGGGTGATTTGAATCAATCCCAGGATGCATTGCACTGTGTCTATACTGTACTGTACTAAACAAATGGCAGTACTTAGGGATAAAAAGTGTTAAGAAATTTAAGCAGCACAAGGTATTTCATGTGCATGCTAAAATTCCCTAAGTACTAGCATCTTGTGGGTTAAAATGAGTGTAAAAGTCAGGTTTTTATGTGTTAAGAATAGGATTTTTGAGGGATCATATGACCTTGTTTAGGTGAAATTTCCCAAAACTGGGGCATTGTGGGATTGACTCCATACACCCTCTGACTGCTATTAATGCTCCTCCCAGATATGTCTGTGTAATCAGCACAAAGTTTAATTTGTGCTGAAGAAATGTTTGTCTCAGAAAAAATGTGAAAAATGCAAATGCAAAATGTTTTTTTTTTTTTTTTTTTTTCGCTATTGAACCAAGGACGATCCATACTTTTGTGTGTATCCCTGGACAAAATATCGAGTTTCAGGTGTGTCTACATTTGAGGGCAATTACCTCCACACCACACATCAAGTTATATCAAGTCAATTCCAAAAAGCATTAGAATACGTACTAAGTTTAAAAATAAATTTCTTCTTATTACTTGTCAGAATTGTTTGCACAAATTTTCTATTAATAACAAAGTAGAAGGACACAATATATTACATACCTAAAATGGAGAGTACTTTCAACCTTTCTTAAAAATACATTTTCAAAAGAGAATTGAAAGTGTTCCCCTGTTTGTATTACCAAATTCATCCTGAGTTCCATGGCACTAAGTCACCATTATTTCTCAATTATATTTATCCACATTTTTAAGGTAAAAATATGAAATGACATTACTGACAGGCCTATAGATACAAATTTATAATGCACATTATTTGTCAACTCCAAAAGATGCACTTCCCTTTTCAGTAAGTACAATACACACATGCATGCAGGCACACAATAATAATAATAATAATATTTTAATTCTTATAATGCACGACAAATCCACTTAAGTGCTCAGGGCGCCGCTGTGGAGCACCTTAGGCTGCTACGAACACAACAAGTAAATCCTAAACGACAAGGAAAGCTTTATGGAAAGAAGTCCGATTTTAGATTCAGGAGGAAACTGAAGTACTTGGAGAAAACCTGCGAGGACGGGTATGGATCAGCAACCAAAGTCACATAGGACACTGGCTTCACAGGGAATCGAACCTGGGCCGCATTGGTGAAAGGCGAGTGGATGAGCCACTACAACAGCCCACACATGCATGCATGCACATACACACATCGATGGGTGGGCCCTAATTAGGAAGAACAATGGTACCTATGGATAACAAGGTGTTTTTTTTTTAACCACTAGTCTCGCCTGCTTTCACGATCACCTGGAAGATTTGTAACAAAGCAGATCAAAATACTTGTTTTAAGGTTGTTTCCAGTTAGGGAAATATGATTTGTTAAAAGTAAAAGAGACAACAAGTACATTCAAAAACCCCCCCCCCCATTTTTTTAAAACCACTCTTTTTGCCATATTTAGAAATGCTTACAATTTAGTAAATCACACAGAGTGAATTTTGCGGAACACACCATCATTATTTAATGAAATGATCCCAGCACCGCATCAATATAGGACCGACTAACATAGCATGCATGCAAAAGTTCCACCTTATATTTTGTTTTTTTGTTTTTTCTCCTTTCTCTATGTTTATCAAAAATCTTCAATAACTTTCCCTTAGTAGTGTTCAGAAACAAGCAATCACGTGCCAAATTTGGAGAAATTTATATCCTCAATAAGCGCATTGTGTCTCTGTTAAATATTTAATGTGTACAACTGGTTTAAAGTTTTTAAACAGTTGTTTAATGGTTGGATTATCCAAGTCCCAAACAATGTTTTTTTTTAAACAATTGGTTAACATTAACCGCTGTTTGAACTTTTAAACAACTGTGGGACTTTTAAACAACTGTTGAAATTTTAAACAGCATTTTCTCTGTGTGTACCCCTAATGTCACTAATATTATTCAATTAAAGTGACCGGAGGAGATGTTTTTGTTAGGATACAAATTTATCTGAAATTGACTGGATGGGTTGTAGACCACCTACCGAGAACGTTTTCAAATGTTTAATTGGCAACAAGTACAAATGAAAACCGCAAACTGCCTGCTATCATTATCGTCCCATCGGGAAAACAAAAAAACCGTGGCTTGAATTTCTTTCGTGGGGCCGACAAAATAGCTAAATCATCATCTTATACATACAGACGCTTATCACTTCATGTGTGATCTAATACATTGTAAGCATTCCAAAATACCCAAAAATCCACAGGTTCAATAACTATTGGGGGGGCTTCTTTTGAAATGTCCTCATGTCTCTTTAACTATATGTACACGATTAACGGATATTGTTAATTTAAATAGCTTTAAATTAACTGTGTATTGAGGGAGTGAGGCTTGTGTATGAATCAACTTTGTTGAGGGGATGGAAATGAGATGCAAGAAACCAGAAACCAGTCACTGTGGGTACTACTAACATAATTACGATATTGTTTCATTGAAGAATATTTATTAATCTAGAAATAACACACTAACACCAACACACCACACACACATGCACACATACACACGCTCTGCTTTTGCCAGCAACTGGGAAATAAACTCTTGCCTATTCAAAATGGACATCCATTTTCACTGTTTACTATCTTATAACTGTAGATATTTTCATGTGCATAAAAATAAAATACATGAATTTCAACTATATAACCAAGGACTAAATCGCATTGCTGTCTATATGGAGATATAGGAATTATAAATGTTAATTTGCAGCAGTTAGCACTCGCTATTGAACCAAGGACGTATCCTACTTTTGTGTGACCCTGGACAAAATATCACGTTTCAGGTCTCTGTGTATACATTTGAGGGCAATTACCTCCACACCACAAATTCAAGTTAGAGTATATTTAGATTTAGAAAATGCAGGCAAAAAGGCATAGCCAGCAATGACAAGTCAATTCCAAAAGCATAGAATTACGTACGAGTTTAAAAATAAATTTTCTATTACTTGTCAAATGTGGCACAAAATTTTATTAATAACAAAGTCGAAGGACACAATATATTACATACTAAAAGGGAGATACTTTCATCAACCTTTCTTAAAATACATTTTCAAAAGAGATTGAAAGTGTCCCTGTTCTGTATTACCAAATTCATCCTGAGTTCCATGGCACTAAGTCACCTTATTTCTCATTATATTTATCCAACATTTAAGGTAAAAATATGAAATGACCTTTACTGACAGGCCTATAGATACAATTTATAATGCATATTATTTGTCAACTCCAAAAGATGCACTTCCCTTTTCAGTAAGTACAATACACACATGCATGCAGGACACAGAATAATAATAATAATTATTTTAATTCTTATAATGCACGACAAAGCCACTTAAGTCTCAGGGCGCCGCTGTGGAGCCCTTAGGCTGCTACGCAAAAAACATTAAAATCTCTAAACGACAAGAAAAGCTTTATGGAAAGAAGTCCGATTTTAGATCATGGAGGAAACTGAAGGCGTACTTGGAGGAAAACCTGATAGGACGGGTATGGATCCAGCAACCAAAGTTATATGGGGACACTGGCTGCACAGGGAATCGAACCCGGGCCGCATTGGTGAACGGCGAGTGGATGAGGCCACTACAACAGCCCCACACGCAGGCAAGCACATACACACATCGATGGGTGGGCCCTAATTAGGAAGAACAATGGTACCTCCGGCTCCAAATAAGAATTAGGGCAGGCAGGGCACTTTGCAACTTTAACAGGGCACCAGGCATTACATGTTTTAACGTTGGTTGTTCCGATGTATGTGTAGGGTGTTCTCTACTTGATATGGAGAGCCTGGCATCTTGCACATAACCCAGCAAGTTTCGTGGGAAACAAACTGCGGTTTTGATGGTAGACGCAATAATGCATGTTGCAAAGCCCTATCATACTGTGCTAAAAAAGTGGTTAAACACTAAAAACGGCGGGTTTTGGTTTATATCGTGGGAATGATGGATTCGTAGGGATCAAATTTAGGAGACAATGTAGAGAAAAATACGGCCTTCACTGTATCACAATCTATACTACTTCCGGTAGAAATCAGGGGTCTCAAAGCCGATCGGAACACGCCCCTTTAAAGAAATAGCAATTGTTAGGCAACAAGGCAAATGGTGAGGGGGCACCTAAGGCAAAATGCCTTAGGTGCCTTAGGTTATTGTGGAGCCTGGTACCTATGGATACAACGGTGTTTTTTTATTGTGAACCACTGTCTCGCCTGCTTTTCACGATCACCGAGGAAGATTGGTAACAAGCCAAAATGCCAAAAGAAAGTTGAGTACAAAAGAATGTATTTATCAGTTGGGCATAAGCTTGATGCAAATTAGCTCATCAAATATGCACATGTCACAGCAACAAGTGTGTATGGAAACTTCAGCTATAGAAATTTCATGTGAGGACGGTCTATCCTTTATAGCACATTGCATTGAACAAAAGAAAGCATTTTCTATTTCTTACATAAATTATACAAATTAGCCCATTAAATATGTAATGAATGTCATCAGTGACATATGCATGGAAGCTGATGTCCTAGCTTTCATGCAGTCTTAATGCTAAGCCCGGCAGATGAAACCGTGAGCGTACAAAGTCAGCATGCATAATAGGCATGCAAATAGCAGCTCAAAAGGTGACGTCAATCCTTACTTATGAGAGTTATAAGCTCATAATAGCGAGGTCCCATTCCCAAGCTATAAACCAAAAAAAAAACAAAATAAACCAAACAGTGCATTTTCTAATTTGGTTTTTACCATAAATTCTGCAAATGACTTGATTAATTTAACATATTTGGCTACATCACAAAGCTCATATGGAGTCCAGACTTATGCATGTTTTGACACCTTAAAATATTTTCCTTTGGTGTGTGCAAAATGAACCAGTTTTGACACAATGGTTTTTTTCGTTATGTGTCAAATGAACAGTTGTAAGACCAACTTTACACTAACGTACGGTGAGAAGGATGTCTTTAACCAGTGAACCAGCTTTTTAGACTACTTGGTTTTTGCTTATTGGTGTCAACATGAAACCAGTGAAGACTTTTTTTGTTTATCTGTGTACAAAATGAACCACTTTTTAGGACAACTGTTTTAATATCTTGGCGTGATGGGCTGTTCTTGAAAAAAATAAACCCCAATACTTATGGCTTATCTTATGTTTCTTATGATGGGTGGATGGGCTGCCTCTAGACATAATACATATTAATAGCTTGTGGGGACTTTAGAATTTTTTGTAAATGTCCACAAGGGAAAACACATCACCATATGGTTTAAAAAACCTCCTGTAATACACACATACATGTATGACACACATACCACACACACACAATGAAACACACAAAAAACCAGACATACATGGTTGTTAATGTTCTCAACAGGGGCACATTCGGTTAGAGATTAAGTACATAGAAATGGAACAAAGTAATAAGAAATACCTGAAGAAGTTGAGATTATGTCTTCGAGGTATTTTCTGTGAGGGGGAAAGGGTAAATTTTAGCACTTTACGATTTGTAATGATTTTCTGCATTAAAACAAGTTTGGAAGTTTCAGAAAACTGTTTTAAAAAAATCTTGTTTGGTGTAAATTTAAAAGTGGAAATTTTGAACAAAAAGAAACAAAATTCTGGAATTTTTTGGAAAAAATTTGGAAAAAAATTTGAAAACCTTCCTGAATTTAAAGAGATTGTTCAGTGAAGGACAAGCAAAACTATTTGTTTAATTTGAGCCTAATTTGACGTGCAGATTGGTCATTTTTGAAAACAAAGGCACAATATTATTTTCTGTCTACAAAAAGACAGAATTACTGACACAGTGGCCTATGGGACAAATGATGCAAACAATTAGATATCTGGTCCTAATTTTCAAAGTGCTTGGACAGTATGCAGTGTTATATTTTACTCCACATCGCACATGGATGTTAATGACTGTTTGTTTTTTGTTTTCTGTGGTGTATGTATGGGTGTGTAATGCTTGGTGTGGGTGGTGTGGTGTGATCATATAAGTGTGTGTGTGTGTTTGTGTGTAAAATAAGTAAAATCTATTGACATCTGCATCCTTGAAAAGATTTTTCTACTCATTTGCGTATATAGAACTTTACCTAACAGCAGCAGTTTTGCTCTCTTACTGAAGATAGGCTCTGTGCTTGAATAAAAATATAGGCATGTGGGTTTCCTTAATTTTCTAAATTGATAACTTAGAGTGCCATGTCTGAAACTAGGCTCTTAATCTCATGGGGATTTACATTTACACAAAACGAAACACACCAATATCGCTTGCATGTATACTGCTATTCAGAGGGTGATTTGAATCAACCCCAGGATGCATTGCACCTGTGTCTATACCTGTACTGTACTAAACAAAAATGGCATTACGTAGGGATACAGTGTTAAGAAATTTAAGCAGCACAAGGTATTTCATGTGCATGCTAAATTCCCAAGTAACTAGCATCTTGGTGGGTTTAAAATGAGTGTAAAAGTCAGTTTTTATTTATGTGTTAATAATAGGATTTTTGAGGGATCATATGAAACCTTGTTTAGGGAAATTTCCCAAAACTGGGGCCTGGGGGATTGACTTGACGTATCCTAACACCCTCTGACTGCTATTAATGCTCTCCTCCCAGATATTCTGTGTAATCAGCCTCATTTTAATTTGTGCTGAAGAAATGTTTGTCTCAGAAAAAATGTGGAAAAATCAAATGCAAAATGCACTTTCGTTAATGCAAAATCAGATTGTTTTGTTTTAAAAGTGTTTAATTGCATTTTTGTGCCACTTTTTTTTCATTTTTTCATGCTGCTTGCTGGGCAACATTTTCATTTTTTTTTTTGTTTTTTTTTTGCCTAAAATTTTTCCAAAAAATGTCAAGTGATCAGAACCTAAAAAAAAGAAACATGCACGAAAAGAACCATTTTAAAACAAAATGCAAGCGGTCGATAAACTTTTTTTTTCTTGGACCTTATAAACTTTAAGAATTCTCTATTGTGTTGCAACCCTGGATTACATCCATGCAAACTCCAGGGACTGACTTTTAAAATAAGGTGGTGCTCAGTAAAGCGAGCTCTCTTGGTCATATCAGTGGGCTTTGAGGGGAGCGTGTGACGTTTAACACTGCTAACATTGTATAGAGCAGTTTCCCAAGGGAGTTTTGAATCACTCTCTCTCAAGTGCTTAAAGGCACTATCAGTGATTGAAGCTTTGACCGCAGCTTACTTCTAGGAAGCAGCAGCACCTCGAGTCATATGCGCAAGGTTTCTTTCGAGGAATAACCTCTTTTGCCACCTTGCTGGATCCTCATGGGGTGCCAGCCCAATGGGCTCGACCAGGCGCGGATCCAGGGAGGGGCGGATGGGCTCGCGCCTCCCGGTAATTTCTGCAAATGTCTTGCAAAATAATGTCCTTTTGGACAAGTTACAACAGCCTTTCAGCCCTCCGGTAATTTTGACGTTGTTTCAATCCTGGATCCGCCCCTGTCTACACACCACTCCACTCCCTGGCTCTACAGCACTGATGAATATGCCACCCCAGCATGGTGCAATAGCTCTCACACCAAGTAAGCTGGACACAGGACTTCAACAGACCATGATATCCATTACTGGCTGCCTTCATCCCACCCCATCTGAGTGTCCTACCATCATTCAAGGCATTGCAGCATCTGCGTGACTTCGAGAGAACACCACTCGCATAAACTTGTTGAATAGGCCCTGCTGCCAACAAGCACCTGCTGCATAAACTTGTCAAAGAATCACACAACTCGGCAGACAGAGACAGCACTCTCGTCGACCTTTCTGTTGAAACGCTGCTAAACTCTCCACTCCCCATTCAATATCTTACAGACATGAAATACTGCCTGGCTGGATACCTTCAAGACCCAGACTAACTCCATTAACACCTATTAGAGAACTCCCCATCTGGTAGTAATCTCCCACGCAAGTAATGTGTCACCTTGAACCGGATTCCGCACAGAGTCAGTCCGTTTCAACAGCAACATTCACCGATGGGGGCTGCCGACCATCTCCTGGCCTGCCAATGGGGTTCGCATCACAGAATGCTGATCACATTCTCAATGATGCCTACCTTGTCCCCTGGTACAGACTTCTCATAAACCCCAACCAATCAAACAGTGAACTGGCTCCACTGGCCTCAACATATTTAGCTGCTGCCTCATGCATGAAGAAGTGATTTTGCTAATCAATAAAATCAAAAATATCATCCAAATCAGATTTTTGTAATGTTCATTTATAACAATAATAGGTATCCTAACACACCCTGTAAGTGATAAGATCAATTACAACCTAAGAAGGACAGAAATCATATATTTTAGTCATTACTCTCCATATGGACACTTCTTGTAACCCGTAATTAATGTCGATTCATTATCTCAACACAGCTGTTTTCTTTCTTCCTTTCCTGACAAAATTTCCGTTGCAAAAATAACTTCTCATGAAATTATATCAGACTTATCCTTCACTTTTAAGCGATTCCTACAAAAAATTTAATATTTTTCTCTGTTGGGAGAATCCCGGACAGTGTCTTTAAGGAGAGCTGTAATCTACTCTTGCTCTCCTTAGAGTGCGTCCCTGTAACGTATCTCATAATCCGGATTAGGTAATTTGGGGGATTTCTGGCAATTCTTAACCAAGATCCTATCCTGTACACAGGGGTGTCCCACCTGTAGCCCTTGTGCCCAATAGTAGTTTGCATCAGCCCGCCGAGGTAAGTCCTAAAAAAAATTAAATGCAAATTTAATAGAATTTTTTAAAAATATCCTTGCCCATATAACCAAAGAACCCTACTCATATACACATACACCCACCTTCTCACCACCCTCACCCACACACACGACCCCATAAGCACAACAACACTTAGTCAAGAATACAATCATACCCCATTAAACCCAACTGTTAGACCCAATACTAGATTTACCAATTTGTTTTGGATATTTATTTCTACGTCGGTACTTCCAGTAGGGCTTTACTTGTGTGCCTCCAATATGGGTCTCATTCTCTGTCCTTCTGGGAATGCCAAATTTGGTGTAGAAAATGGGTCGATTTTTAAAATGTTTCAAATACATTGGAATTGTTCTCCAATTTCTTCAATCTGAAAACCAAATTTTTCCTAAACAATTGGTGGAAAATCATTCCAAAATTCCTCCCTCCGAAACTAACATTTTCTAAAATTGTTTGAAAATTAGTCTCAATTTCCTCAATCTGAAGCCCAAATTTTTTGCAAATTTTGTTTTAAAAAAAGGTCACATTAATATAGAAAAATGTGCAAAATTTATTAAAATGTGGCTCAAAATCTGTATCTCTGGTAAAGCTATGTGCCAAGTTAGAGCAAAATTAGTTATAGATAACGATCCTACTTCGATACTCTTGGAGACACATCTCTGTCCAAATAAACTTGAGAATCCCGCCTTGATTATTTACTTGCGGGCCGAAATCGTTTTGGATCACCAATTCGGCCCTGCGTTGGCAAAAATCCTTATGAGAATTATACGACTTATCCTCACTTTAAGCTATTCCACAAATTTAATATTTTTAGCTCTGGTTGGAGAATCACTACAGTGTCCTTAAAGAGAGCTGTAATCTACTCTTGCTCTCCTAGAGTGAGTCCCTGTCAACGTATCTCAATAATATCACGGATTAGGTAATTTTGTGATTTCTTTGGCAAATTACTTAACAAGATTCCTTCCGGTACACAGGGTTTCCCAACCTGTAGCCCGATTTGTGGCCCAAAAGAGTTTTGATGCAGCCGCGAGGTACTTCTAAAAAAAAAAATTAAATGCATAAATATTCTTAATGAATTTTGTACAAAATATCTTGCCCCTATAACCAAAGGAACCTACTCGATAACACATACACACCACCTTCTACTATTCTCCCCCCCCCGCACCCACACCCCATAAGCACACACTTAGTCAAATATACAGATTCATGACCCATATCAACCCACTGTAGACCCCAATAATGATTTAACCAATGTGTTTTGGATGATTATTCTACGGAGGTACTCCAGGTAGGGCTGTACTGTGTGCCGCAAATATGGGTCTCATTCTCTGCCTTCTGGTATGCCAAATTTGGTGTAGAAATGGTCGATTTTTCAAAATGTTTTCAAATAAGTTGGAATTACTTAGTCCAATGTCTTCAATCTGAAACCAAATTTTTCTAAACAATGGTGGAACATGAGTCCAAAAATTCCTTCAATCGAAACTTAAACATTTTCTAAAATGTTGAAAAATTCGCTCCAATTTCCTCAATCTGAAGCCCAAAATTTTTTGCAAATTGTTTTTAAAAAACGGTTCAACTTTATAGGAAAAATGGCAACAAATTATTGTTTTCCTTAAAAAATTTTTTTTTGTTTTTTGGTGGCCTCAAAATCTCTCATTCTGGTATAGATATGTGCCCCAATTTTAGAGCAAAAAAAAGTGTTATAGATAACGGATCCTACTTCGAGGACCTCTTGGAACACGATCTCTGTCCAAATAAACTTGAGAATCCGCCCTGGTCTATTACTTGCGGGCCGACATAGTTTGGATTCAACCATGCGGGCCTGCGTTGCAAAAAAAAAAAAAACTAACGTATGAGAATTATACAGAATTATCCTTCACTTTTAAGCTATTCCTACAAAAAAAGTAAATATTTTTACTCTGTTGGAGATCACTGACAGTGGTCTTTAAAGAGAGCTTGGAATCGACTCTTGCTCTCCTTAGGAGTAGTCTGTAACCGTTATCTCAATAATCACGGATTAGGTCAATTTTGATGATTTCTTGGCAAACATTACTTAACAACCGATTCCTTCCTGTACTACAGGGGTTGTCCAACCTGTAGCCCATTTGTGGCCCATATAAGGAGTTGAATGCAGCCCACGAGGTACTTCTTAAAAAAAAAATTAACTGCATAAATATCTTCATTAGAATTGTAAAAAATATTTTTGTTTTTTCGTGGTGCCAGATAACCAAAGAACCCTAGCTAAGATAACACTAACACCACCTTCTACCCCTCCACGCACAGCACACCCCATAAGCACACACTTAGTCAAATATTACAGGATCATAACCCATATTAAACCCCACTGCTTAAAAATAATAGATTTAACAATTTGTTGGATGACTATTTACGGAGTACTCCAGGTAGGGCTTACTTGGGTGCCGCAAGAGGGTCTCATTCTCTTGCCTTTATGGTATGCCAAATTTGGTGTAGAAATCGGTCGATTTTTCAAAAATGTGTCAAAAATAAGTTGGGAATTATTAGTCCCATTTTTAATCTAAAACCAAATTTTTCTAAACATTGGTGGAAAATGAGGTCCAAAATTCCTCAATCTGAAACTAACATTTCAAATTGTTTGAAATTAGTCCATTTCCTCAATCTGAAGCCCAAAATTTTGCCAAAACTTTGTTTAAAAAAAGGTCAACATTTATAGGAAAAATGGCAAATTTATGTAAAATTGTGGCTCAAAAATAGGTATCTCTGGTATAGCTATGGCCCAATTTTAGAGCAAAAATTGTTATAGATAACGGGTCCTACTTCAGACTCTTGGAGAAAGTCTCTGTCCAAATTAAACTTGAGAATCCAGACCTGGATTATTTACTTGTGGGCTGTTGTGATTCTTGACAATAGTGTTGGATTCAACCAATGCGGCCCTGCGTCAAAAGGTTGGACACCCCTGCTGTACTAATAATATGCAAAATTTAACCAAGAACTGCGCAGGAGCCTGCTATAGAGACTATCGTGTTTTTGGAAGACAGATCGTATGAGTTCGCTAGCATACTCACGTTTAAGAATACTCATACTTAAGAATACTCAATAATCAATACCGCGAATTATTTCTCAGCCGCCAGGCCGGGGACTGAGCCAGGACACCACCCCCTTGGTCTCAAGTGGAATGACGCAGAAGATAGCACTGAAGAGGATTCCCTGTTAGGCTATGACCCTAACAAGCTTAGACCTTGTGACATTACTCCACTTCTCTCATAAAGCATGTCCCGGGCCTTAAACTCCTTCCTCCTTGATATAAGGTACATATTTGCAGTCATTTCAATCCCACAAACTGCCACCAACTTGTCAGACTTTAATCTATCTAATACTCACCGAGGGATACCAGTCAACTTATTTCTCAGCCTTGCCGAGACAGGGGGACTCAACCCGGGACCCTGGTCTTAAGTTGAGCATGCAGTGAATCGAGCTAAAGAGTAATTCTGTTACTATTGACCATAATATGCTTATAAATCGTTGACATCTCCCCTCCTCACCAAGGCAGTTCCAGGGTTTTAAAACTGCTGCCTCATTGATACAAGGTACGTAAGTGCAGTCCAATTCGATCAAAAGCTGCCACCAAATTTGTCACGGATAGTAATCTATCTAATTACTTACCGGGGTATACCACTTATTTCTCGGCCCTGCCGAGAGCCTGACTCGAACCCGGGACCCCCTTGGTCTCCAGTAGAACATGCAGTGAATAGAGCTAAAGAGTAATTCCCTGTTATATCTATTGACACAAACATGCTTATACTCGTGACAATACTTTCATTCCAACCTATTATCGAGTTAAGTGAGAATTCTATGCAAAAGAAAAAGGTTCCGCAGCTTTGAAAATCTAGACCATACAAAAAATAAAGGGAAAATGCTTCCAGCTTAACTTTAGCTCTCAGTCTGAGAATATCCCACAACTGCCTTTATTTAGCTCCTTTATGACAATGATTGATGTGTAACTTTTTTTGATGGTTGATGTGGAATAGCAGGAAAGTGAATCGACTCCTTCTCCAGACAAACATAGCCCACATTTCAGTCCTAGAATTACAAGGGATCATCTCAGGTACAAGCTCCTGCAGCCAAGGTTTGCAGACTGTTCTACAAATATCAGCAGACACTCTTATCAAGCTAAACATACCCTGACATTTTGGAGACAAGATCCTGTGAACCAATACCTGTCCCTAGGCCATGGAGATTTTTGTTTGCGAAAACAAGATGACAAGTAAATTGACGACTACTTAACTATACATTTGCAAATCAAAATCATATAGCGGGCTAATTTAAAGATTGCCTGTGGTGTACATTGGGAGGAGGATTTCATCAGTATCACTGTCACGTTTCAAGGTGAAACCAGTGTAATACAAGAAATGAATAAGGAATACAAGTAGGTGTAGCATGTCTTGTAGGGTTACCATTATTTACTCAGCTTTTGATTTGTGATGTTATGTTGTATCACTACATAGCTTGGTTGGGTACTACTGGAGGATACTTCGGATAACAGTTGTTATTTTGTAAGGACAGGGAATGGAATAGTAATAGAAAAGAATGTTATGAAAAATAGGTGTTTTGATAGTCGGTGAGCTGTTAGACTCTGACCTAGCGGCAGCCTTTAGGCGAGCCAAAAAGTCCGAAGTTTAACAGGCAAGCCAGACCTTATCAGACTCCATTATTTTCATAACCAGTGTATTTTGCATGACTTGGATTCACTACCTTAGGCTGATGAATTTAATTATTTATTATTATTCAAACATGTATTCTGACCCGGGTTAATTGAACACCATGAATTATATCCTGATACAGAGTTTTCTGCAAAGTGGCACAAAAGTTTGAGGCATTCATAACATGGGCTATGTCTTGCAAGCCATCACGGGCATCATTTGTTGGCTTAAATAGGAGTGTGTTATATGGAGGGCAAAATTAATTTTTGGGTTATTTCATTATGGCTGGGTTTATTGTATTCCATTAACCTATCCAACATGTGAAATGATAAAATTGTTTACCTATGGTCCAAGAAAAAGTGTGCAGCGCCCTCTTGTTCATGTCCTGTAATTGTGGTGGGTGGATTTGAGCAGAAAAACCCCTCTAATTACTCTTTTCAGGTATTTTGTAATGGTTTTGATGTCTACTTTAATGTAAATGAGCTCAAGATAGCTGATTTTGAAACTTGCATGAAAATGGAATTGCCGTTTTCTTAAAAAAATTGAGGTTTAGGTCAAAATTTAGCGTGAGGGCGCTTTTCATGATTTTTCCTTATGCTTTCTCATTTGCTGTTTTGAAGTTTATAGCCGTGCAAGAAGGTAACCCCAAATTTGACCAGCTCCAAGAAACTTTGAGTACTTTATTACATGTGGTTTGTCTGCAGTGTGCCATTCAACTTTCATTGGATGCTCAATTCAAATGTGCACAAAGAAAGTGCTGACGTGACCCCTGTACATGTGAATAGGAGCATGTGAGATGGGGCTACGGCAACTAAATGGATGATAGAATGATCAAATTCTTGAGCAGGTTGCATAAGTTTGTGTGATAGCTTTGTAGCTTGCAAAACTCAAAAAAGCACAGAAAAAAGTGTTGGCGAAAAATGTGAAAAGCGCCCTCAAACTAAATTTTACCTCCTAAACGTCAATTTTTAAGAAAAGCAATGTCCAATTTTCATGCAATTTTCAAAAGTTAGCTATTCGTGAGCGGAGGGTTTCTACCCATATAATTAGACATCAAAGCATACAAAATACCTGTGTGAAAAGAGTAATTAGAGGGAGTTTCTGCTCAAATCCAGTCCCACCACAAAATTAACGAACACGATACAAGAGGGCGCTGCACACTATTTTTCTTGGACCCGAGGCAAAAAATATTGTCATTTCACCGCGTCGAGATAGGTAATATAGAATACAAATAACCCAGCACTAAATTAAAAGCAAAAATGACTCCATGTTATAAGCCCATCAATATTAAAATAAGAGTGAAGCATAAAACTGCCCCTACCTTTTATAAACTAATCCCCAGAATTTTTAAATCCTGTTTTATTGCTCGCATGCCTTGAGGTACATTGCTCAAAGCTCAATTGTATCATTTTAAAGACAAATCAGAGCAAAATGTTTCTATGGTCCCCTTAAGTAGAGTAAGAAATAATTTGCATGACTTGGGATTCCACTACTTTGGGGCTGAATGAGTGATTGACAGATAATCACATAAGCATTTGTATTGGAGGCCATTAGTTTCTTTCAATTTGTTATTTTATTTCACAATACCAAAAGGAAAATGTTAGCAGTTGTCACTTAAAACGAGTAGAAAGAATTTCATGACTTGGAATCACTACTTTTGGTGAAACTCATCGACACATAGCTATATAACAAGTATAGAATACTCCGCCAAGCCGATATTCCCAATAATCTTTAATTATTGATGTGGGAAGCATGTATGGTCCTGGTAAAGTACAGGATGCATGATCATTAGTTAAATCGTGAGTTTAAGCCCCACGAATAAACTCAATGCCATGCTTTTCTATATAGGCCGATAACGATTGCAGGAATTTATTTTTGGTTTTCTTTTCTACCTGTTTGTCCACTAAACCTTTGAAACATGTTCTTGATAGGTGTTCTACTATCGATCACTGCAAATTGAGAAAAATTTGTAACTTAAAAAAATTCCTCCTGTCCCTTTAAATAGAGTGGATGTGTTTTTGACAATGTTAAATTAAAGCTTTATAATTCTTCCCTCCCTCCCAAAGACAAGTATATAGTGCCCCTCAATCTGTCTATTATATTTGGACGCCATGTTGAGCCCAGAGGAATATTGACTAGAAGCCCCCAGATTTCAGAGAGAACAAAACTCATCGTTGTCTTTACCGCTCAAGAAAAATCCATGGTCACATATTGATTGTTGGGGCCTGGAATGAGATGCACCAGGTCAAGAGGGCCAAGGTATCCACACCCATCCTTTCAGTGACTGAAGTCACTGTATCAGAAATTGACATTTTAATATTCGGACCATAAATGAAGGCAATATATTTGATGGTGTGCAACCAGTAGCTGCCGTAGTATATCACAGCTATAGTATAGCTGTGGTATAAAAACTTTAACTGAGTCAGATAAGAAGTCGGTCAGAGAATTTCATCTTTTTCCATAACACAGGGCCTACTGGAGGCCTACATGTTTCACTGTATTGAACTGATTACTTAGGGGCATTTCGTGATCCACAACCTCGTCCCCCTACTTACCTAAAAAAAGAAGAGATTTTTTTATATCCTCTGAACCGTTAGCCTTATAAGACATGCAGGCTACACAGAAATTCTCTGTCTGCCTGGGACCTTCAAAAAGAAGTGGGACAAAAATTTCTGTCAATATGTTCATGAAGTGGCACATCACAGCACATTTAGCACAAGTCCTTACAGCTGGCCCGGTATTTTGACAACACCCTGTGCAAGCTGGGCCTGTAATTTGAATCCTTTTTGTTTAAATAAATTTAGGGTGTTTGTTTTTTTTGTTTATTTTTCCTTACTTTTGAAAATTTTCTGCAGTGTCAATTTTTTTTTTTTGTTTTTTTTTTTTGTTTTTTTAGTTTTTTTGTTTTTTTTTTTTTTTTTGTGTTTTTTTTGTTTATTTTATTTTTTTTTTTTTTTTTTTTTTTTTTTTTTTTTATTTTTCGATATTGTTGTTTTTTCTTTTTTTTGTTGTTTTTTTCTAGGGCCCCCCCCCCCAGGTCCTGGGGATTTCTGTAGGCCGATCCATGTGGTACCTAATCTTACGTGCAAAGAGTCGGTCGTAGCTGTAAGAAATTTGCAATTATTTATTTCTGTCCATAAACGGACAGAATTACAGACAGTGGCCTGTGGCTGTATGAAACAAGCATGTGCTCAGAGCACAAAACTGCAAGATCGGGATCGACTCAAATTTTGTGAATAATCTTTCTCAATTATTATTAAACATGAATAAAACAAAGGGCTGGAATCACAAATGCACCTTTAGGTAGATATCGGATAAAATGGTCTCTCTCCAGAGCTGATAGCCTTGTAGGTAGATCTTCTTTTTCATTCTAACCAGGGTAACCAGCTACCCTCCTCATCGGATTTTCTTAGAAACCTGATGGGGTGACGGTTTAGCCGTCAACAACCCGGCCCTGGAATAGGTACCAGTAGTACTGGTTACAGGATAAAACCTTAAAGCACTATCAGTGATGTGATACATTAGAAAAATGAAAAATCATCAAAAATCAGATTTTTGCTTGTCGCCCCTGGACAAGTTTTGGTATCCTACATACCCTACAAGTGATAGACCCAACACAGCCTAATGAACACAAATGGTTATATTAGTCATACTGTCTTCGGACACTTATAATAACACTCATTGAATGGAGGATGATTTCTTTGAATATTTTTGTTTTCTTCTTTCTCGTTTTTCTTTCTCCCCAATTTTTCAGTTGAAAAAATAATTATGGGAATTCCTGCAATTTATCCTTCACTCTTAAGCTATTGCAGCCAATTCAAATATTTTGACTCTTTCGGGTGACTCACTGAGATGTCCTTTAAAAGAACCTGAACCTGACAAGCTGGAGAGAAGTAATCAGGTAAGCAGGCATTTGATTTTGAAACACCATTTTGATGCTCCTGGAACATAAGTTATGACAACTGTTCCATATAGGAAGGCTATCATATATGAGGGCCGATCACAATATCATATCGATTTCTTCCGTACATGTGTATGCAAGGATTATGACTTGCCAATTCTCCCTGTTAGTAGCTGCCTCATGAACAGTTGGTCTGTGTTTGAATCCTCAATCTTGCTTCTTTTTAAAATATTAAAAATTTCATTTTTCTTCAGGTAAATTTGAAGTGCCAAAAAAGATTCAAGAACACCAGTACTGCCCTTTGAGGTTCGTAAGGGAGCTGCTCCTGGAGCATGCTTGGTGGTCAAAAAATAGTGTGCATTGAGATAAGTGCCTTACTTAAAGGCATAACATTTGGCAGAAGCTGGGCTTGTAAACCCACAAGCTTTGGTAGTGGGAGTGATGCTCAATCCACTGGAGAACACATGCCATCTAATCCTATTACTAAAATACACAATTTACTTGCATGAAATCACTCATATTCCTTTGACATTTGAAATCAGTACAGAAATATATTCACAAAAGTAAACACAATCCAGCCCTAGGCCAATATTTTTGTGGTGGCTCAAGCCACATATAGAGCTTAAAGCTACTGATTTGCTGGGTGTACAAACAATATCAATAAAGGGCACAAGTTATACTCATTAGAACTTGGGCTCTGGGCTATAACTGTAGGCCACAGTGGGCCTTACTGACCATCTCTCAGAACACTAGGTCACTTCACACTTTCTTGTGTGGGTGGTGCCATCATGTAAATTCTTAAAAAATATTCTTCATAGTGCATATGTCATCTACTGCTGTGATTTCTTCGGGTGCTCAATTCTGAATTAAATCTGCATAACGAGGTCCCCTCTACCCGGTGGGAGAGAGTCATATCAACCATCATCTCGTTTTATACTACCATTACGACTACTTAATTTGCTTTCATTTTCTACGATCATTTTAGCAATATCCCTACGATACCAATGTAAAAGTTGGCAACCCCTGAGTGCGCACACGTCAGGGGCCAATGATCTAGCAACACTGACTTCTGGAATCTTTTTGGTATGCTCCTGTCCACGGGTTGACGTCCAAGGGCGGGAGAGCGAAACACAGTGAGCACCAGTATGGGCGGCGCATGCGGCCCGGACCGGGGGGGGGGGGCGGGAGCGTCAGGTTGAATGGTAAGTATACGGAGATATGGTGATATGACTCTCCCCACCGGGGAGAGGGGAAACACCTACATCTTCCTAGTACGTTCCCATTCAAGCCTAACTTAATGCCACAGATTGCAACTAGTAGAGTCAACCCGGATATCAGAGTGCTCGGGTCATAAGGCAAGCGGGAGGCTATGGTGATAAGGTGATATGATCTCGCCGGGGAGAAGGTTGAACAAACAATATATAACAGAATGCACTTTACCGACTCAGTGGGGGGTTAAAGTGTACTGGGAGCTGTGGGACTGGAAAGATGGGGGAGGACTGGCCTGCTATGACGAGGAAGCTGATTATAGGGTCCTAGCTGCCGTCGAACAGTTGCGTACTAGGACATCTCGGAGATAAACGTGTTGGAATGTAGAAGAACAAGCCCACATTCCCATGGCCCGGTCCATGATATCTTGTATAGAAGCTCCCCTGGTAGGTAGGAGGCCCCGGCGCCGCCTGAGGATCTTACGTCGTGAGATCCTATGTGCGTCACCGCAGGAAGAGTCTCCGTACCTAGCTAGGCTCTACTTTATGACTGTCACGATCAATCTGGCTAATGTCGTCCTGCAGGCCGGGCGAAACGGCTGCTGAGTTGGAGAAGAGTTGGTCAGAGTCCCCATAGGGTGAGTCTTGCTGAGGTAATTTTCAAGGCTTAACTGGACACCAGGGTCCCTCATCGCTGGGGAACATGAAGTTTGTCGGAGATCTGGGAGGTGGTGATCGGCTGTGGAGTGAGTCTGAGCGGATTGATTCTGGGCTAGAGTAACCTTGATCGGGGAAGAAGCGCGCGGGCGTTCCTGTAAGGTGAGGTGATTCTCTACTGTAGATAGAGCATGGATATCCGATACTCCCCTCCCTGATGCTGCGGCGACAAGGGAAGAGAGAGTCGTATTGGTGGATGTCCCCAAGGTAGCCTGGTGAAGCGGCTCAAAGGAGGATATTGAGATGCGGAGGACTGTTGGCAGGTCCAATGATGGTACCAGCGATGAGTTCGGGCGCCGTCGATATGTCGCTGTAGCATTCCCTTGATGAGGGCGTGAAGCGCTGGCCAGTTAGACACGGTGATACCTCCGCCAAACCCCAGATGGATGGCTCCTCTGCCGTGCGGCACTCCTGACTGTGCGTGTGTTGGCTCCATCTTCGAACACATGCATCAGGAAGTCTGCAACCTCCCTAGGCGTTGCTCGCAGCGGTGTCCACTTGGTGATCCTGCACCAGTTCCGGTACTTGACCAGTCGGGAATTATAAGTCTTCCTTTGTAGGTCTCCTTGCCTACCCGTCCGACAGGCAGGTTGGAGCGAAAGGCCTGATGCTCTGTAGGAACGACGAAATTGGCCATGCAGTCATGTTGATGGCCTCGAGTCTCATCGGAAGGAGACCCCCCCGGAGTCTTGATCAGGCCCTTCCTCTTTGGAAGAGTCAACGGGTTGGAGTACAGCAGCGACAGGAGACTTGGAAACCACGGTTGTCGAGGCCAACTCGGGCACACCAGAATCATGCGGCAGTGCTTGTCCTGGTGAACTGAGAAGACTCGAGGAGACTAGGCGACGGATCGGAGGGAAGGCGTTAGCGTTTGTATTGTTATACTGCGACTTCGTCCAGCTCCATTGTCATGGCGTCATGGTGAAGGCAGCTGGGTCCCTGGCCCATGAACAGTATTGTCGGGAGCTGGGAGTTGAGGTGATTTGCGAAACAGGTCAGTGGGGGTGGGTTCCAGCTTGTGAAGACGACTTTGCATTATCTTGGGGTGAGGGTGCCACTACCACCGACGAAACCTTGACTCCGATGGTCCCGGACTTCCGGATGTCTCCTCGATTAGGGCATCTGCCAGGGTGGTTGTCTTTCCCCGCGGAGGGAAAAGGTTGAATGGCGTAAGAGTGATACGAGCGGAGACACCACTCCTAAGCTGACTGTCTGTAGCAAAGGGTGCGGACTCTGGTTCCTCCCCGCTTGTTTATGTGGGAGGACGACCGACATGTTGTCACACTGGACTAGGACGTGAATTCCCTTGACTAGATGGAGAGTCGTCTAGCGCCACAGTGGACTGCCCACAGCTCCAAAGTGTTGATTGTGGTGCTTGGCCAGCCTCTTTGTCAAGTCCATGAGAGGCGAATGTCTCATTACGTGGGCTCCCCCAGCCGCTATTCGACGCCGGTCCGTCATGAGAATGAAAGGTGAGGGTATTGATATGAATGGCTCTCCCGGGCGGAGATTTTTCCGAGCTGATGAGGACCCCAAGCTATCGCTCTGATGACGATGTGGGTTGTTCGGAATGCTCTTGGACATTCGGTCTCGGCGAATATTGTACCGCGATAGAACGTGCAGCTGTATTACTCGCATGCGAATTCTCAACATGTTACCACCGTTGTCATGCTTGCTATGAGGCCCAGTAGTAATCGTTTAGCCCACAGAGATGCTGGTGCGTCGGATGAGTTTCCATGAGATCCCGCGCGACAATGCGTCGTGGATGCAATGCGCTCGGCGGTCGGAGACGCTATTCCTTGCTTGAAATTCAGCGTCGCTCCCAGAAAGTCGATGCTCTGTGACGGTTTGAGGTTGGACTTACGTCGGATACGAACCCAAGGTGGGAGCCTATGCGGGGACTGTCTCAGCTAGGGAGTGAGGAGCTGTTCTTGGACGGCGCTGTCAGGACGCACAGCGTCTAGGTCGACGAAGACGAAGTGGCCTCTCGCCTTAGGAGCTCTGTTACGGACCTTCACTATCCTGTGTTTTGAAAGTGAGGGGAGCCGTTGGGACAATCCGAAGGGAGGCACTGGAACTGGTTTTTTAGAACGTTTTGCGGTTGATATGCAAAAATGAGGCCCACTTCCGGTTTGTGAAGATGTAGCGGAATGTGGGAGGTATCGGAAAATGTGGGAGGTAAGTAGAGCGTGGATGCCCACCAGCCTTGGTTAGATCCTGAGAAACTGCGGATAGGGATCCCACTCTTGAAGGGGCCGTGGTCGATGAACTGGTTGGGCGGCTTCAAGTTGAGGATCGGGCGACACTCTCAGGACTTTTTTTGTGGTGAGAAGAAAAAAATTTGAGGTGAAACGCTACGGCGCGAGAGGTAACTGAAGGATCGCTGCCTCCTGGAGCAGCTGTTCGATCTCCTGGGGGAGTGCTTGCGCCTGTCCACGTCCTTGGGAATCACTGTCTCTCGTCGCGCTGATGTGTGGCGGGGTGGTGGTGAGGGGTAGGGGGGGGATGGTGAATTCGAGCTGGAATCCCTGGGATATTGTGCATAGAACCCATGCGTCGACGTCACCGTTTACTCACCGGTGTGAGAAGTGCCTAGCCTCCCCCCACCGCAAGGGGAGGACTCTGGGGACCTGTGGATTAGTTCACTTCTCTTCTTGAGGGTGGCCACGGTGACCCCCACCCCTCCTCCTGATCGACCGCCCGTTGTATCCACCACAGCCGCCGTCTTTACGTCGGTTGTCCTGGTTTCGATCTCTTGGAGGGATTGGCCCTTGTTGCATTGGACGGGCCTGGCTGGTTTCCTGAAGGGGCTATTGAATACGCAACGTCTGCGGTCTGTTGTGTTGTCGCTTTGATTGCTGCTGCGGGCCCCTTGGCTAGCGGCGCCTTCTTCTTTTTCCTTTCAGATGTTCGCGGGCTGTCTTGGCCTTCTTGTTAGCAACATCCTCTTCATGTAGGCGCTTGAACTGTCCCGAAGAAGAGGTCAGGTCCTATAGGGTCTCCAGGAACTGTTGCGGATTCAGGAGGTTGAGAGAGTTGGATGGAGTTTTTACCTTCGCCACTGTAGGGGGCGGGCCCCGACTGGTCTTGACTGTGAGCGTGTAGCAGACAGATCTCTTGAAGTGGGGACAGTAGCAGGACGTATGGTGCGGCTCTTGGTTTGTTACCCCTGTAGCCGGCCTTCTACCAGTTCGGTCCACCTCTGGTGAGGATTCAGGCCACTGTGGACTCGGGATGATGCACTTTGCTAAATAACGGCAGTTAAGAAAAGGGGCCGCCAATGACCGGGCTCAGGAAATTGGAGCGCTTCGGGACGGAAGGAAGGGTCGTCTGATCTATAGGTCCTCTGGTAACACGGAGAACCGTTCTCCTAGCTGTCGGATCTTCTCGAGGTGCTGGATCCCTCGATTCCGATACCTTATCTGCGTCTGTCCAAATTTGCTTCGGATTCCGGCCGGTTCATGCGCCCCTTGAGGGATCCCTTGACAGGTTCCTCATGGCTTGATCGGCTTAAGGGAACGGCGGTACGAGGAGGAAAGGCACGGTGAAAGACGGTGTTGAACGCTTGGCGAGTCAGGCCCGATGCGTCGTCCATGAACACCCAATCTTCGGGCCAGCTCGGTGGTTCAGGTTCCTTGACTGGACCGAGAAGTTCATCCCATGCGGACGGTGCTGTGGTGGACTCTAACAGCGTCCTCGCTGGCTGTCGTTGGGGGTTCGACGGCGGTCTGAAGATCACGGTACCCGGCGGGTCACGGTCCGGGCCCGGAGTCGACGGCTCGTACTGTCTTTGTGGATTACGGCGGGGGGTCAAGGCTCAAGGGCGGTCCTCGGAGATCCGGGGCGGTGTAGCTGCTGTACCAACAGCTCCGAGATGAGGAAGGGATATTGCGGTGATCCACTGGTGATGCGGCTGGCCTGCAAGATGCGGTTCTTTTGGTGATCCCGGCGGCGGGGCCCAGCGGGTCACGCTTCTGAGCTGCTCATACGGTGATTTCCCGGCGGGGGCGGTCTAACGGCGTAAGCCGAACGGCTCTGCGGTGATAACGGCGCGGGCACACGGCTTCCGGAAACGGCTCTGGGCAGTGATCCCGGGACGGCGGTCTCAAGGCTCCCGGAAAGGCTCTGAGGGAGCTTTCGGTTTGGACCTCGGCTCCCGGAACGGACTCTTTCTTGCGGTGATCCTTTGCGGTGATCTCGGCTCCCCGAGCGGCTCGTGCGGTGATCCTTGCGGTGGGTGACTCTATGCTAAAGGAGAGGCGCTGGCGGTTGATCCTTGCGGTGATCACGGGCGCCCGGAGCTGCTCTGCGTGTCTTTGCGGTGATCTCAGCGCCCGGAGCGGCTCTTGCGGTTATCCTTGCGGTTGATTCTCGGTGGGTGCTTTCGGAGCGGCTCTTGCGGTGATCTTTGCTGTATCTCGGCTTCCCGGAGCGGCTTATTGCGGTGATTCTCGGCTCCGGGCGGCCTCTTGCGGGTGATTCCGGCGGCGGTTAGGCTACCAGAACGGCTTCAGCGGTGATCCAGGCTTTTTATACCGCGGTTGAGAGCGGGCGGGGGTATACTCGGAGGCGGTTGGTGGGTGGTACTCGGCGGCTAGGGCGGTTGAAACAGGGGAGGGGAGAGGGGAATGCTGGTCGGGGACGGCTACAACGGTGATAGGAAAAGAGACGGGTTTTTGTACGGGGAATACGGGGAGGGGAGCGGAGAGTAGGTACTTTTTTGTGTAGCTCGGCGGCTGGTCGGAGGCGGTGAGCGGTAAGACTCGGGGGACATAGGTTACAGTGCGGTCCCGACGGGCTGAAGACCACGGTGCTACCGGCTGACAATGGGCTGCTGGGCCGTCGTGGTCGGTGCGTGGGAACCGTTTTGTCCCGTTTAGAATCCCGTTGATTGGCGCTTGTTTTTTTTTTTTTCGGGGTGATAAGTAGAAAAAAATTAGAAGCCACGGCGCTTGACCATGGGGGGTTTGTCTCGGTTGACCCGAGACTTAGTGATCCATCCGGAGAGTGATCGGCGCCATCGCCTACTTGAGATGCCCGCCTGAAGAATCCGCTGAAAACGGCGGTTGGTCTGTGATCAGGACAGTCTGGCCGGGTACCGGTGATGTTGCCGGAGTCTCCTGCGTTGCTGTTTCTGGGCAGCTTGGGCTTGACGGGTGCTGCTAGGTCTAACCCCCTGCTTCGGTGACCAGTCTTCAGTCCAATGTCGCATGGTCATACCGGTTGCACGGGCGGGGGTGAATAATGCCACGTCGGATGCGGGCAGAGATGGCGACAAGAAGTTGTCCACATGTGAACATTGTAGGGTTTTGGACTTTCTTGACCATTCTTGCTTCCGTCTCGGAGACGAAAATCAATGTATTATCTGGAGGGAAAAGACAAAAAAGAGAAAAGTCGCGTTAGGAGCTTTACTGAACCAATCAAACCTGGAGATCTCTCTTAAGTTACAAGTAGCCTAGCATACAATTGAGTCCATACTAGCCCAAAACCACCGAGTTGAAACGGTTTAATGCCCGCTCAAACGTGAAAAAATCCCGCTGGAGCCTAAAACTCCCATATGCAAGCACGTAATTCCGGTTTCGGGGCTGTGATGTGTGAAGGAAATATGGGAGGAATTTGTTATATGGAACCGCCGATGATTAGTTCGGAACCAAATGAGGTTAAGCGAAATATCGGTCGGCACAAACAAAAAATTCAAAATGGCGCCGGAAAGAAAAAGTTGTACCGGCCTAAATCCCCGTAACGTTAAGGCTCGGCCGTGACAACGGTAGTGGAGCCCCGCAAACGGGAAGGAAGGGGAGGAACACCGAAGAAAAACGAACGGGGTTGGGTCCTACTTCCATAGAAAACACGTACTTCCGGTTTGGGGCGCATGTTGAAATATGGAAACGAACTGCTTTTGTTGTATCGCACAGCCGATGTTTAGTTGGAACCAAATGAGTCTACTCGGTAAAAAATACCACCGGTTTAAAATAATCCCCAAAATGGCCACTGAAAAAGAAGAGTCACCAGTTAAGTATTCCCGTGAACGGTATAAAGGCCCGGCAGTAATAACGTAGATATAGAAGGGGGCACCATGAAGGGGGAAAAGACCAATAAAACTGAACCGCAGACCCGGAAAGTCCAGGGGGGCAGCGGGGTGGGGGCTCCAAATAACGCAACGGTGATCATGAAGCAGATGGCGAAACATGTTGTAAAATGAGAATCCTTGCGGTCTGATTCGGCTCCCGGAGCGGCTTTGCAGGTGGTGATTTGCGGGTCCGGCTCCCGGAGCGGCCTATTGCAGGTGATCCTTGCGGTTGTATCTTGGCTTCCGGAGCGGCTCTTTGCGGTGATCTTTGCGGCGACCTCGGCTCCCGGAGCGGCTATTGCGGTGATCCCGGCTCCAGGAGGCGGACTCTTGCGGTGATCGTTGCGGTGATCACGGCTACCGGAGCGGCTATGAGGTGAGAACATGAGGAGGAGGGTAAAGGAGACAAAGAAAGGAAGAAGAGAGGCCGTTGAAGACAGGGCTAAATAGACTTAGAAGATGGGGGACGGAGAGAGGGGGGAAGAGGGCGGGACTCGTGGGGGGGAAGAGGGAGGGAGTGGAGGGGAAACAACCCGGAGGGGAAGAGGGGAAAAGGTGAGATAAACGAGGGAGAGGAAACAGGACGGGTTCTGAACGGTAGATACGGAGCGGTGGAGAGTCGGTTTTTAGATAGGCCGGATGGTCGGAGACGGGAGCGGTCGACATCGGGGACCTCGTTACAGATGCGGCTCCCGCGGGATGCTACCACGGTTGCTACCGGTGAACTGGGCTGTGGCGTCGTGGTCGGTTTTTGCGGACGTTTAGGTCCCGTAGAATCCGTTGACTGGCGCTTGCGGGGTGATACCGTAGAAGCCACGGCGCTTGACCCGAGGGGGGTTGTCTCCGGTGACCCGAGACTCCAGCTGATCCATCCGTAGATTGATCGGCGCAATCGCATTACTGTAAGCCCGCCTGAAGAATTCCGCTGAAAACTGCGGCTGATCTGTAACCAGGCCTCTGGAAGGGGGGGGTTACCGGTTTGATTGTTGCCGGATCTCCTTCTGCCGTTTTTGCGTTTCGGGCCAGTTGGGCTTGACGGTTCGTCTAGGTCTTCCCCACTGCTCCGGGGTGAACAGTCTGGTCCAATTCGCATGTCATCCCGGTGGCACGGGCGGTGAATAAAGAATGCACGTCGGAATGCGGGTTCAGCAGGAGACAAGAAGTGTCCCAGGTCGAACATTGTCTGGGTTTTGGCTTGACCACACTTATGCTTCCGCTCTGGAGACCGAATCCATGTCTTCTCTGGAGGAAGACAAAAAAGTGAAAAGTCGGTTAGGAGCTTTAAGGAACATAACCGGGGAGATCTATCTTAAGTACAATTAGACTAGCATACAATTGCGTCCCTCCTTAGCCAAAAACCACCGGAGTCTTTGAACCGGTAATGCCGCTCAAACGTGAAAGAAAAAAATCCCGCTGTGGAGCCTAACTCCCATGAAAAGCCGTACTTCCAGGTTTTGAGGTATGCTTGAAAACAAAAAAAAAATATGGCCATGAAATTTGTTATATGGAAACGCCGATGTTCGTTCGGAACCAAATGAGGTTAAGCTGTTAAAAATCTCGGTCGGCAAAAAATTCAAAATGGCCGCCGGAAAAAAGTGTACCGGCCTCTAAAATCCCCCATATCGGTAAGGCTCGGCCGTGACAACTGGTAGTGGAGCCCACCGCAAACGGGAAACAACGAAGAAAACGCCGCGTTGGTTTGAGTCCTAACTACCATAGAAAAGCACGTACTTCCGGTTCGAGGTCATGTTGCAATAGGGAACGAAACTTGCCGTTATCGCACCGCCGATGTTATAGGTCGGAACCAAAATGGTCTACGCAGGTAGGTTAAAAAATACCCCGGTATAGTAACAACTCCAAAATGGCCACTGAACAAAGCGTCACCAGTCTAAAGTCTTCCCGTTGAACGGTACGGGCCCGGCCGTACTACGGTTTTTAGAGGGGCCCCCAGTGACGGGAAAACGAAGCCAATTAAAGCTGACCCGCCGACCCGTTTTTTGTTTTTTTTTTTTAAGTCCCCGGGGGCAGCGGGCTAGGTGGGGGCTCAAAACCGCCCCCGGTGCACATTGAAGCAGATGGCGAACAGTTTTTCCAATGCAAAATCCGAGTTATGAACTTTTCGGCCCAGATGGCCCGACTACTTATACCTTAATGGTGTCCGTACCGGTACCTACAGGTTAGAATGGTAGCAGGGTGAAAGTTTGATGCAATGTTGACGCGGAAAAACAGCACAAAGTAGCGATGACAAGTGAGATAAAAGACTCAGGGACCATCTAGCACACTAAGCGCACCAAAACTATGCGCTATATGAATGTGGGAATTACTAGAAGGGGTCTACCCGAGAGGCAGACACGGGAATACACGTGTGAACTAGCCGCACATTCTTTTTGCAGAAAGTACACACACTGACTCACCTACAACGGACGCAGATTTGCAAAAAATTGGGATGGGCTGAACTGAAGCAGTAAACCGAAACCAAAAAATTGTCAGAAAGAAAAAGCGTTAGAATTAGTTTTTGTTTCAGGAATTTAGATAGAACCCATAGTTATTGTAGATAGGTGAGTAAAAGATATACATCGCTGAAAATTGCAACTTCTCAGGGCAATAAGAGCACACAATTGCTATTGCGCGTGCAAAATGAGAACGAAGTCAGTTGTGCTAGATCATTGGCCCTGACGTGTGCGCATCAGGGGTTGCCAAATTTTACAGTGGGTATCGGTGGGATATTGCTAAGATGAGCCTCGAAAATGAAAAGGCATTAAGTCAGGCTGATGGAACGTACTAGGAGATGGAGGTGATTCTATTGATTAAATACAGAACCGTTCTCCTCCCATGGGTCACTTGGAATTGGGGACAAATAATCATATCAAAGCAGCCCAGCCTTCGGAGGGGACGATTTAAGCCGGTCTGTTCCGGGACAGAGCGCACAAACGGTACATGTACATGTAGTCAGTGTCAAATAGACGTAGGGTGTGTCACCTCTGACCATTCCCAATCTTCCCCCAGTCTTACAGCGGCCATGTTAGGAGCGTCCGTATACATGGATACACGTTGGTCCCGATCAGCTTACTCAGCTGAATAAATCCTGCAACCAAGCCATTTCCAATGACTTGTGGATACGCTAAGAAGAGCAGACGACTAGTGTGGCTTACATGGGTAACTGTCAGTCACCTAACAGGCAACTGCAGAGTACCCCAGGATGGGTACTACTAAGTAAACGTAACTGCTATCACCCAGCGGCCTTGTGTAGTTTCAAGTACCTTAAGTTGTAGGTACTGCATCAATAATGCATCAAGGGGGTTACCCTTGGAATAGAGATAAAGAGTACACATGGAAAGCCTAAGTTTGGGCTACACCTTTTGCGTAGGAATCTGCTGTGTAGGGTATCTATGGTACACACATGCATACATAGGCAAAAATTATATGCACACCAAAGGTTAGATGGGTAACTCCACTATTTGGGGGCATCCCTATATTGTGTCATATGTAGTGATAGATGTCTTACATGTGATTGGCTAAAGGAATGTCTTAACAGTGCAAAAACAAAAGGCCAATTTCAATATTAAAACATAGGCCGAATTTAGTTTTTACGGCCTCCCTCCTATAGGACATTAGAAATTCAAATTTTTGTACAACAGAAATGATTCTCAGCTTAATCATTCACATGGGGATATTGTGATACAAGCTTTACATTAGTGAAAAAAAAAAAGCAGAATTTTCATTTTTTCGGGACACATGTTAACATGGAAATCTCTTGTTCCACTTTTCGTAATGCTGGCTCACTCAGATGTCATGTATTTGTGGGTCACTTGACAAGCACAAATTCATTGCATCAGTTTAGGGAATTTAGTACATCAAAATTAGCCCCGTTTCAACAATCTCCCTCCTGCATGTAATCAGCAAGTTGCTGAGTAAATATTGCTGAATTATGCACAGGGCAGAGCATTACAAGTTTCCATTTTTACCAATATTTCACAAAATGGCCCGTTAGCATGCATGCCCTGAAATAAAAAGAGCTGCAACATCAGGCCCATCTTAAAACAGCAAATTAACTTATTGATTCAAACAAACATACCTTTTCCTACTATCTTCAATTTTTATCCTCCCTTTCTGGAATACCTTTCTACTTCATCTAAATATGCATAAGAATCCAAGATGGGATCCCAGATCCCTTAGATCTTAAAGGTGCATATTGTAAAGTCGGCGTTTTCAGCTATTGCTGCCTGCTGGCTATTTTTATACCGTGAATAAATAAATAAATAAAAATAAAATGTGATTTCAAACATCTCTTTGATTGACCTTTGACCTCACATAGTGAGGTCACACATGCAACTATACCGAAGGTTCACTGTGTCTTAGGCCCATTAAAATCCATCAAAGAATGTTGACACACAAATGAATCATTGCATTCTAAGATTAATACTTCAAACTTGACCATTTAACCACACACACAACATAAATACATACGGACAGTTCTCATGTCATAGATCTCGTTTGGCAGGGAATATTAAAGGTGGGTGACCTGATCAACAACCTCGTCCTCCCACTTTGTTTTGATGTTTTGGTATCAGAAGAAAGTTCAGATTTTTTTCATTACCCTGGTGAAATTGTAAGCCAGAAAATGTTTCTTTTTGATGTTATGAACAAAAATGTCTTCATATGTGGTCAACCATATTATTAAAGGGGCATTTCATGATCCACGACCTCGTCCCCCCGACTTACCTAAAATAAGTTGAGATTTTTATATCATCTGAACTGTTAGCCTTAGTAATCCACATGTACCTAATCTTACCTGCAAATTCAGTCGGATCTGTAAGAAATTTGCAATTCTGTATTTTTCTGTCCATTACAGCACAGTGGCCTATGGGGCCGTGGGAAACAAGCAATTGCTCATAACACAAAACCGCAAGATCGGGATCAACTCAAATTTTGTAAATAAGCTTTTCTCAAGGATAGGCCTATCTAGTGGACAATTAATTAATAAAACAGAACGTGCTGGAATCACGAAATGCGCCTTTAAACACACTATCCTATGGGCCAATTCAGTACACATTTTTGCATCTACTATCATAACAACTGGAACGATTTAACTCAATTGTGATCAGACGATTTGGATGATATGCTTCCACGTTAGGGAGAAAACATTATTAAATATCGGACCATGATTGGCTCACCCACCTTTAACCATACATAAATTACAAAAAACTTACCATAAGATTCAATGACACTGTTAAATGTTAATTTTTTTATTTCCAGAGCCTCCTCATATACGATATTGGCAGCCACTCACTTTGCCTATCCCCTGATACCAAGGGTCCCCAAAACCTGATGTATTTTTACTAACCTGTGTATGGGTCTCACTAAAACAAGTTGCACAGTTTAATGAGTTGTTATGTTCCAATCATGCATGATATAAGCTAATACAGAATGCACCTATGACTTTTAGCCATGTTTGGAACAGACCCCAGTTTTATATAGAAATTAAGTTGATTAGATGAAACATCATTAACAATCATTAAATGACTTGATATGAAAACATTCAAACACAGATAGTGGCATAGTATCATAGGGGAATTACAAGGTGGCATGATGGCTATCAAAAGCAAACTTTCCCAACTAAAACTGTTCTTTCAATGGACTGACTGATGCTATGCTACTATTCGGAGACTTACCCATTTGATGGTAGATAATTGCCCTCCTGCTTTTGTTCCCTGGTTGAGATGAAACAGGAAAATATCACCATGGCAACCTGAATAAGGAAAAAAAGGTGCAATACAGACACTTTTATGGAGATTTTTCTTTGCTTATAAAGTCTCATCTGCATTAGATGATTTAGGACAGAGAATCTATAGGAATGGCACAAGTTCTTTAATTTTAAATTAAAGTTTGCTATAATGTAATCACAGTGACTGTGGATTTGTTATTCATACCCATTACAGGCTGAAGAGAATCTGAACCTGCTCAGGTCTTTCACTATTTCTATTGATTTTTGTTTTTGTCTCCACTCTGTAATTACAATAGTCGGGCATGTTTGATGTGTATTACAGTGTCCTCAAAATTCATCTTAAAATTGATAATTCAAGATTATACCCTTTCAAGCTGATAGCCGTTTGGTATTACTGTAAAGCCACGGCTTCAAAATGCAGCAAAAAATGAATAAACATAAACAAAAAACAAAACAAACAATTACAAGTGAGCAAGACCCCACCTTTACTGTTCAGTTTCCATCTCCTATAATCTGTGTACTTAGAAATTGATTTGTGGTAATAATTTCTACAAACTGAAATACCTAAAAAAATAAGTCCAAATAAATTGCTTGTGACATATTTTTAAGTTAATTTTTTTGTGTTGAGGTATGATGTACCATTATCTTAAAGGGTCATGGTCCAATCGCAAATAGTCTCATCCTCAGAATCCCAGATTTTACCGGAAGTAGTCAATATTTTGGTGTCTAAAGAAAGCTACTATTTTCTCATTTACTCTGTAAAATCTTACGGCTAAAAGATGTTTGGTTTGGATGTTATGAGTGAAAATGTACCCCATTTTGGGTGACCAATATTAGGTTTACAGAGTACTCTGGGGGCTTACAAAATCACCGTTTCACCTCCCACATCAAAGTGAGGTAATATATAGCACCTTTAAGCATGTCCAAATTTGGAATCAGTATGAAATATTCATTCAAATGAGTCCAAACAAGCCTAGTCTTAGGTCAGCTTTATTATTTTTGTTTAACAGCTTTTAACCAGGATTTTATCCAGATAAAACCCTAAAAATTATCCATATTACCACTTTCAAATGAAAAAATGCACACAAGTTCGAAAATGCCACTAGCTGTTCAAAGGTATACTAGTAGATATGGAAACGAGGCTGCCTCAAATCCGGAGGGGGGTGGCATTGACATTGGAAAGAGGCGCGGGTATGTGCGGCCCTTAAGACCCCCCTTTTTGCGTCTCTCCAGCAGTTCCCAAGACCCCCAGTTGAAGCATAATTCAGTTCTTAAGGTCCCCTTTTCAGAAAATTTTGGCCTCAGAAGCTGAATTTTAGACAAATTTCAGCTCCCAAGCCTGCAAATTTCTCAAAATTTCAGTTCCCAAGCCTCTACTTTCGGAGATAAAATCTTTTTTTTTTTTTTTTTTTTCCCCCCCCCCCCGGGCCTTAAATTTTCACAAAATCTATTCACAATCTTTTCTCAAATATTTGCATGTAGAAAACATTCTCATAATTGACCAAGTCAAACTGAAGAGGCACCTTGAGTGCAGAAATACTGATATTCAAACAGCTATTCAGGGATGGTCATCGTAGACAAGTTACA
>JAMKCH010010865.1:0-28706 GCA_023653785.1 Ophioderma brevispina
CAGACCATTAGTCATCTATTGCTATGGTATTAATATATCCAATTATTATGCATTTGTGGTACAATAACACAGTGCAATTAGCGCGAACCGCCCAACACTGCACAATACGCAATAATATTGGGCATTCGGTCATGCGACTCGTCAAGCAAATATTCTGTTTTTATTAGCTTTGAAGCCATTTTGAAACTATTTTTGTCAATTCAGCTTATACTTGCATAATAATAATGATATTGGATGGCTTTTTTCGGCTGATAGCAGAAAATATTGCCCTCACCAAGAAAATATCAGGCTCGTCTTCGACTCGCCTGATATTTGATCTAGGCTCAAGCGATATTTTCTGTTATCAACCTCAGCCATCCAATATTATATAAATATCATTATGGACGGATGATTACTGGTTTGAGAACCTTCTTGTTCCACCAGGTGGCTCTGCCTTGCAACCTTGATCGCATGATTTGGAATGCACAGAAGATCTTCCACATCAACCCCAGAACTCTCACTGATCTGCATCCAATGGAAGTCATTAATGGTAAGCATGATTTGAAGATCTGTTAAGAATTGGATTTGGATTGTGTACCTAGTGGGGACATTGCAACATATTGGGAACACACATTGGTATACCCACAATACACCAAAATGAAGAATGTTGTTGTGTATTTTGCAAATGGTAATCTATTGTCGTACTTTGAGTACCCATGGAATATACTTTGAGTACATGTGAAGTGTACTTTGAGTACACATGGAATATACTTGAGTACACATGAAGTACCTACTTAATGATGTACACCAATATGAGGGATCTGGTGTGTAATTCATGCGTGGACAGATAATTTTGGGTTTTTTTTCACAAGACAGTTTCGACATGATTCTGGATCTGACGACTGATGACTGGGTTTCCTTTGTTACAGGTTTAAAGGCTCTGAGCAGGAAGTTGGTCATCGTCAAGGGAGACGACCACATCAGCAAGCAGGCACAGTACAATGCCACCTTGCTCTTCAACTGCCTGCTGCGCTCCACGCTCTGCACCAAACGAGTCATCAACGAGCACCACTTGACACCCGAGGCGTTTGAGTGGCTGCTGGGTGAGATTGAGACCAGATTTAACCAAGCTATGGTGAGTTTGGTTGAAGTTGGTGTGTGACGTTGGTGAGGTCACTGGCTAAAATGTGCATAAAAATAAAAAAGTCCTAGTTAATCCTTCAACATTCTGAAGTTCAATCTAAAAGCACCCAATTATTTAATTCCAAAGGTAAATTCTTAGTGCTGATATAAAGGTAATGCCAAACATTTTATTAAAAAAATGGATTTGTTTTCTATTATCTACTAAGTAAAAACAAAAATGCTGGACTATTTCCATGTGGGTGGCTGTATGTATAGGATTGGTTGTCATATTAAATGCATTTTTAAAACCAAAACCAAGTGGTACTGTAAACAGGGATAATTATACGAGCAGAAGGAATTTTTTGCAAATGGAGACGACAAGGGAACTTTCGTTGTTGTGCTTACTTTCAATGTGTGTTGAAAACATTTTTGTGAGTTATTTTCTTGGCTGAATTCTTATTTGCCAAATTTGAGAAAATTAAACCCTCACGTAAACAAAGAATTGCTGGCAACTCTGTTTTCTTTTTTTTCCAGGCGATGCCGGGTGAAATGTGTGGTGTCCTCGCTGCGCAGTCCATTGGTGACTCAGCCACCCAGATGCCTCTCAACACTTTTCGCTATGCCGGTTTGTCTACCAAAAATATCATGCTGGGTGTGCCCCGTCTCAAAGAAATCATCAACATCACCAAGAAGCCCAAGACACCCTCAATGACGGTGTTCTTACTTGGTCAGTCTGCTGGGGATGCTGAAAGAGCCAAGGTAAGCATACAGTGTCTCTTTCTGACAAAAGTTTATCCCCTCATCAGGGTTTATCTTCGTAAGTTTTCTTTAATTTGCCAGCAAAAAGACATAAAATTGCACCTGGTGTAATAGAAATATAACTTGCAATATTAAATAGTGATTGGCTAGTTAGACTACAGGAGAGCAGCAAACCACCATGCTTGATGTTGTGACAGATAGAAATAAAATGGAGAAATGATATGCATTTTTCAATTTAGGTAAACATGTTACAGAGTGGTTCATCACAAACCAACAACAGTGCAACCGTGTGTCCACATATTTTTATCCTGCAAGGGTGGCCAATGTGTACTCAAACCAACCAATAAGGGCACAAGCATAAGTTAAAGAGCCTGTCTCCTGTGTGGTGGAAACCCCACATGGCCTCCAAACCTTTTCCGCAAAAAAAATAATTATTAGTGAGGTTTATATGTCGTATGCTCTGTAATTTGATTTCAGATTGATGATCTTGTCCATTCTCATTGGTGATAACATGTTTTCATATTTGTGAAAGAGATTAAAAATAAATGGTCATGTCTTGCTCTTGGCCAAGTGTGCACTTTGGAAGTTTTTTTGGTAATAATTTTGTGGAAATTAATTGATGTGAAAAACCATACCTTTTACAAAGATTCCCATCCTTTGAACTAATATACAAAACCCTAACATCTAGCCCTTGCCTATTGCTCAAATTAAAATCTGGGGAAAGCAATATCAGAGATATAGTCACAGTATTTGTAGAGGTCATTTGTATAGGTCCTGTAACAGTCTTCTGAATTCAAACATTGGTAATTAACGTCATTAAAGAGCTGGCATGTTGAAAGTATAAAACACAACGGGCTACTTTAATAGTTGATATTTATCACAACAATAAACCACAGTGAACATAACGGTCATGAAACCCAAAATCTTTGAAGACCCCACGTTGCCTACTTTTTGCTAACTATTTACTTACAAAATAAATAAATTGGTTAGATATAAAATTCAGCCTGATATTCCTGATTTTTTACCGGACTTTCAAGCATTCGTCACAGTGGCCATGTATAAAGGCTTGTTTATACATGGTCACGTGACGCGTATTGACCATCGCGTACGCTGCTACATATGAGTGAACATGGATCCATCGAATAAATTCTTATCCCGTCTGATACCCAGGACGTTTTGTTTCGAGCTGGAACCACACCTCTGCTGCGCAAGGTCAAAGACAACACTGCTATCTACTACGTGCGACCCAGAGCTGCGAAACACTGTCATTGCAGAGAGCAAAGATTGGGTAAGCCTCTACTATGAGATGCCTGAATTTTGACCCCATCCCACAGGGACTCACCATGTTTGACTGTAGAATTGGAGCTTGACCGCAAGTGTATGACGGACAAGAAGCTTTACCATGGAGCAGATTGCCGAGAAGATCAATGCCAGCTTTGGAGATGATCTTGGGAGACCTCATCGTTCAATGACGATAGCCGAGAAACTGGGTGCTGAGGATAAGAAATCAGGACAGTGAGAGAAACAAATTCCAAGAGGTAAGGTGACTCTTTCTCTCCCACCAGGCCTATCGAGTGCGATGTCACGCAAAAACAAAAATATTTTTATGTATATGTTTGCTTATTTTTTGTGAGTTAATTGATGAAGCATTTCATGATGTGATGCAAGGTGCTTCATATTTGCGCCCAGTGGCATAACCAGTGGGGTAGGGGAACAAGCCCCCCAACAGAACCCTCCCCCTCGCCCCCCTACCCCCCCCCCCCCAATGTAACTGACTTTTTGTACTGGTGTCCATGGAGAAGGACCAAATTCGCCCCCTCAAAACTGCCTACAATTCACCACCTTCTGCCCCCACCATTTGCAAAGTCCTGGTTACGCCACTGACAATAACATGTTAATTAACATTGGTAGGGACAAATTTCCCTTGCATCTTCACCGAGATCTGTCACAAATGAGTAATAGCAATATGTGGTCTCTTTGTTTTACTCGAGGAGCAGAGGACAAGTTGATAGATGGTAAGGAATAATGTGTTTCTTGATGCGCATTGATCAACATGCTGAAATTGATAATACTCTGTCCCAGGCATAGAGCAGATCACTACGGTGATATGAATCATATAGACATTTGTATTTTGTATTTGCGTTAAAACTCAATTTTGATGCCATTGATCCCCATGTAATCTCACAAATCCATGTTTTAACCAGAAAATCATCTCTGCCCATAAGTCTGACTTGATTACTTTCTTTCTTTGTCTTCAGGCGTACATCCATCTTCCAGAGAAGAGAACAAGAAGCGTATGATCATCACAGATAAAGGGGAATTCAAGAGCATTCCCAGAATGGTTCCTGAACACAAACACGGCACATGTCTTTAAAGGTCCTCAGTGACCCTAGGTTGATGATGCATCAGAACCTTCTCCAATGATATCTGTGAAATCTTCCAGGTAAGGAGTACGTTTACTGATTAATGCCTTTACTTACTTGAAAAGAATACCAGCTATGTGTCGCGCTCATTCATCTGTTTCGGGTTTGCAGTTTGCACTTTTGTTTTGTTTGTTTTGTTTTTGTCTTTTGGATGCTTTATTTATTTGGGGTTATCTGTGTAAATATGTACAATGTGTGTAATTTTTTATTCGCTGTATGTTGGGATGCAGCTCGGGTAATGGGGGTGCCACTGTTGTCAAAGGGAATTTACTGATGCAGTGACCGTCCATTTTTGAGCAATATAGGAGGTTTGGAATTTGGTGGTGGTATTTTAAAAATGAGTACACACATTTCTTTCATTAGAATGATGCTTTAAATTACTAAACCACAAACATTTGTGTACAAGAAAAAAATCAGTTGTTGTGTTGTTTCCATCAAGTGAGCCTGTTTTTAAGTACATATTTTCCAGGGTTTTCAAAATAACTTTTTTTTCAATTCTTTCAGATTTTTCACATTTTAAATGACGTCTACAATACATTTTAAAGGGGAGTGGCCCGATTTAAGATATAAAGTGTAACTCTTGAGGAATGACTTTGAACTCAACTGCCAAATCCCCATTCTGTAAAGCTGTTTGCAAACCATATTTCATCATGTTTTGACGGTCTGAGTCGTCTGAGGAACGGTAAGTACCACAAGGATCTGTATATTGGCTCCTATGCTGTTCACCTTGTATATATCAGCGCATATACCTCAAACCACATCTAGACAATATGGGCTATACGCTACGATCTTGCCCTCCTCCACTCACAGCAAGTGGAACAAGTAGAAGCACACTTACCACAACAAATGGCCCCTACTTGCAGCATATCTCAAAGACCTGGAGACTTAAACTGAGCGAAGACCACCGCTACTACTGCCTTCCACCTCACCACCAACGAGTGGCTCACCGCCAGCTTCAAACAACCTTAATGGAGCACCTCTGCCAAACAATCACTACAGACCACCTACTTGGGAGTTAAGCTTGAACCGCAGCTTACTTACACCGGCCAGCACTCGAGTCGTAGCGCCAATGGTATCTTCGAGGATACCTCCTGTGCGACTTGCTGTGATCTTCATTGGGGGTGCCAGCCAACGACCCTATGGCAAACGCCTTGGGGCCTTTGGCGCTGGTCTACAGCCTGCTGAATATGCCGCCCGCAGCATGGTGCAAGACAGCTCTCACACAAAAAGCTGGACACGGTACTCAGCGAGACCATGAAACCATAACCTGTGCTGCCTCCCTCACCCCCCTCCATACTGAATTTCTACGAGTGCTTCAGGCATTGCACCTGCAGGCACTTGCGGAGGGAGCCACCACTCGCACGAAACTAGTGCATAGGCCCGCTGGACAACAAGCACCTGCTGCATAACACGTGTCAAGGGAGATCACCACTCTTTAGACAGAGACTGCGCTCCTGTCGACCTTTCTGTCGATCCCGCTTCAAACTCTCCATTTCCCCATTCAACATCTTAGCAGAACATGGAATACTGCCTGGCTAGACTTCCAAGACCATACCAACTCTCTATTACACCTAAGACAGACCTAACCACCTGGCAGCCAAATCTCCCACGCAAGAATGGGTGACCTTAAAACCAGTTTCGCACAGGAGTCGGTCGCTTCAATCACAATATTCCTGATTGGGGCTTGCGGCCGATCGCCAGCCTGGCCAATTGTCTCCATCACAGACTGCGGATCACATTCATCAATGAGTGCCCCTACCCTTTCGTCCGTCCATCGGTGGACACAGATCTCTCAAACCACCCAACCCATCAACAGGTGATTTGGCTCCAACGTTACAACACATTTTAGCGCTAGCCTCATACGCACGAAGAAGAATCGTTTTTATGTGAGCGCTAAATATGTGATTTTGTAAGCCTCAGTAGAGTATCGCTGTAACCTTAATATGGGGCGACACCCAAAATGGGCCACATTTATGCTGCATAATAACCAAACTGACATCTTTTATTAGCCCTAATATTCACAGGGTTAATGAGAACATGCTTCTTCTGACAACCAAAATTTTGACTACTTCAGGAAAACTCTACGGTTCTAGGGATGAGACTATTGAGCGGATCGGCGCCATGGTCCTTAACATGTTTTTCTTGAAACTTCTAAATAAGCAATATAAATTTAAAATTGTCAAAATTAATCCTTCAGTTAGTATGTTTACATTTATGTTTTGCCTTCACTTGTGCAAGGAGGCACATTTCTAATCCAAATTGGTGACGTGTGTTGTTCGGTGTGGTTTGTTTGCGTAATGTATGTGTGTGTGTGTGTGGAGAAGAGAGAGAGAGAGGGATAAAGTTTTGGTTAACTTTCTCATATTGCTTTGTGTGCATGTGGGCATCTTATGTTAACACCTATGCCACAAACACAAGCTACTAGGGGCGGGCAGGTACCTTGTCAAGTCAGGCGAAGTCCTTCTTTTGTTGACCGCAGTTAATACCGATGACATCATACAATCATACTGTCCCAGTCCCGTATCTCGATGGCCAATGCGGTTGTCCCTGGGCCACTGACAGATAATTGGCCCGGACTGACTGCTAACTTAGAGCTGGATTGGGCTTCAAATTTTTAGAATAGCCCCTAGTTCCTATGTGTGGCCTATAGTCTGCTAAAATGTTATATACGAGCTACTTCTGTAAGTTTGCAGTAGGGAAGGTGGGTAACGGTGTATCGATTGTAATTTGTAGGGCAACTGCGATGCGACCGTGTGACAAACTAAACGCCAATTAGTGTAAAAGGAGTACGCAGCACCGGACCGAAGTCGTTTGGGCAGCATCAGGAACCTGGTGTTTGGATGATGTCGATCATTCAAGGCATAGAAGACTACTTGGATTGACAAGGTACCTGGTCGGCCTGTCTCTTGCCACCAACTCAGGTCATAGGTGCCCCATAGAGACTGGTTGCATGTCATGGTAGGGTTAACGGTCACATACCCAATTTCCAAAGATCGATCATGTGCAAGTGGTGAAGGAACGCCAGCTGCACTCGTGGTTCCAAACCACTTGTTTGCTATGGTTAAAATATGTTGGCTGAGCCTGTTTACAACACCAATGTGGTCTTAATCCTTATATCCCTCCTGGTCTCTTCCAGGTTCAGGCAGTGAAGTATGATCAAGTGCAAATTTTACAATGAACCGTTCTGATTACTTTATTGTAAGAGCACAGGTTAGCTATGTTATTTAGCTTTCCGCTGTGGGCAATTCTTTTCCTCCAGCATGCCATTTTGTCTTGTGTCACATTGTGTATGACAATAAATATCTTTGACTCTTTGACGAATTAATTCGCTACAGGTACGCGGCATTGAAGCTGCACGTAAATCTGTGGTAAGGAGATGAACCGTGTGAATCTCCTTTGGACGGCTCCTATGTGACTACGTCCACCGGGGTGGTTTTGCTTTGTGACGTCATGACGGCCAAAGGCCATCTCATGGCTATCACTCACCAGACGGCATCAGCGCAGGATGTGGGCGCCCCTCAGGAGATGCTCTTTGATGAATCTTAAGAAAATCGCAAGTACAACACGCTTGGATCTTAATCGTCCCTCATCTGAAAGGGAAATCAGCACAAAATAAAGGCCAAGCTAGAGTAGTTCAGGAGAGTAAAGAGTGCCAACAACTGATTTCTACCAATATTAAAGTCCCCTTTGCAATCTTTAGTTTAGATTTTATTGTTCCAAATAAACAGAATACCACTGTTTTTCCCTTGTGTGTGACTTTGTTAAGCAGAGATGGGGGATGTCTTTTAAAATTTGGAAATGGTGATCCTGGACAGATGACTGTGCTTGCTTGTTTGTTTTCTTGGTAGATCGCAAAATCAGTTGTACATCCTTATAGACCCAACTATCTGTAGTCTTGGACATTTTAAAGCATGTATACCTGCCCACCTTGTTCCTTATTGAAAACACCTTTAACATCCCTGAACTCGTGATCACAGGTGGACGTCTTAATGGATGCAGCCCTTTCATGGGCCGAGTAGATCACCCCTTCGCGTTGAAGTGAAGAACTCAGGAGGGCAAAGAGCTCCACTAATCTGCACTGGCTCTTTGATCTGATTCTGTATGCTGAAAGAAGTCAAGCACGCATGGAGTACCATCATTACCAGGAACGGAAGTGGTGGAAGGTAAGAATACACACTAAAAATTCTTCCACAAAATGCTCCATGGATCTTGACTTATGTTTGTGAGATAAGGTATTTCTTGCTGAATGGATAAAAAATTGCAATCATTTCATCACTTTTCAATGCACATATGATATGATAAGCAAAATGATCTGAAAGTCGGTCGTATTTAATTTTTTACTTTTTCTTACTTTTAATTGCAACATTTAACTAGAATTACGCGGTTCTCGGCCTTCGCGCCTCCCGCTATATTCACAATATAAGCTGTGGGCCACTCCATGCCTTTGACCTTTCATAATGACCTTTGACTTCATCAAGATATGAGGGATCCTATGTGCACTTATTACACCGTTGGGTTCCAATTGAACGCACTTTTCAATTTGATTCATTTTACATTTTTAAAGCCTACTTTTCAACTTACCTCATATGACTTTGACCTTGGCACATGAACTTTGAACTCATCAACATATAAGGGAATCCCATGTAGTCCAGAACTAGGTCCTGTGTACAAAGTTGGGAAATAAATAGCCATAGCTGATTTTTTCATGATATTCCGAATGTGTGATGAGCACATATTAAAAGTCCCCATTTCCCCTTGTGCTAAATTTTTTACAGGCCGGATTCCAAAAATGGCCGCGTTTTGATCGAAAATTCCAAGTTTTAAAATCCATTACAATTTAAACAATACACTTTTACAACAAATCAGGGTACCAAAATGTACTAATTAACCATAAACAAATCAATAGTAAACTGCATGGACTTGTGTGATAACAATTCTACACTGTAAAAAGAGTGTTTAGAAATTTCACCACCTTTCTAAAACACTTTTTGCCTAAATCAGAGTCCAATATAATAATATGCAAATGTACTTACACAAATAACAATCATTAAAAACTGCATGACTCGGTGAGTAACATTCCTACCTGTAAAAGAGGGTTGTTAGAAAGTAAACACCTTTCTAAACACTTTTGTACCAACCTTTTAAACATTTTGCATATCTGTTATCAGGGTAATCAAACAAAACTTGGACCCTGATTGTGTTCCTCCATTTTGAATTTTTTAAGTACCAACATAGATCGAACATGTGTGGTATCATTGAAACTTGTTCATTATCTTAATGTGCTGCAAAGATCCATTCACATCGGTCTAGATATAAACGAGCTACGTAGTTTGCATATAATAAAATTAGTCTGTTTTGCGCTCTGTCCACGGCTCCCACATTAAAATGAATGGCGTCAGCGAAGCACCAGTGGCCAGAAGAAATAGGGCTATTTATTGACTGACCAGAATAAAGGCGACGTAGTTAACTCCACAAAATCGTCGCAATTTAAATTCGAGCCCCTCTTTAACACTTCTACGTCCTCATCAATCATAAAATCATTGAAAAATAAATTAACTGATGATGTATCAGTTGGAGTTGAATGTGAATATACCATATGAAGGAAACAGACATCGCGTGACAACCTTTGATGTTTAAAGTATTGTCTATATTGTAGACCAAATATGCCACATTTTGAAAAAAAAGTTGTTTCAATAGAACCTACCGTTGTCAATGACTTTTCCACCTTTAAGATACCACTTTATTTTCACATAACAAAGACCGTACCCTTTCATCATTTTGGGCGTATTAGACTTAGTTGGCCACCGTGTATTCAAATGGGAACCGTGGGATAGGGTTATAAATAAAAACTGAACTATTGATATAAAAGAATGTAGCTCGGTGCATACTTTGCGAAAATTGGAATATCTTGACCGCAACTTAAAGATAATGAAATGGCTTCTTCCGGGAACAACAACTCTCCACCCCCCCCCCTATGTGTTAGTGGTAAAGTATTATTAAATTTTCAAACTGGCGGACACAATCCGGGTCAAGTTTTTACCACCCTTGTATCTAAGCCACCTTATGGCGTTTTAAAAATCTAAATGTTAAAGCTCTGACAGTAGGTGTAGGCATTTGGCTCCATGTTTAGAGATTTTGGCTGTTTAAGACATAAAAATAATAAGCACCACATTTTAAAACACTTGTTATAGTATACCCTACACCCATCCCACTTACATCATCACTATTCCTCTTCCCTATTGGGGGAATTTTACATGTAGTAGTGTCTTTTGAAATTGCCAAGTTTAAAATATTGTAATTTCTTTTTCCACGGGTTGGAAAATTGTTTTCTAACAGTACGCTTACAAAATGACGGTACATGCCTTACCCGAAAATGTGTACTATTTGCGATGCTTTGGAGCCTGTCCCTCGGTTTCATTGGGAACATCAGAACGCACCAAGACTCAGTCCAGCCAGCCAATCCAGGGGACAAATCGGATCTGACTGCCTGTTCACTGGCCTAGAGGCCCCACCCACCACTTGTCAGCCATGAAACCCTGACATTTTTTTCCCAATCGAAACTGGATCAAAGCAGATGAAGCAGGACTGCTGACAATGCACGTAATATTGGCCAGTCGTCCATGAGAAAATGATAGGCAAGAACTTATCTGAGTCTACTCTTCACCGGAAGACCAAAAGTAAAGTCACTTGCTGCTATGAAGAACACCACAAAACTACGTGGAGAGGACCAAAGTGTTAATCCCATCATGATGTTAAACAGCAGAACTTGGATCCTCAAAACAACTACTGAAATGGAAAACTTTCTACAGTATGAGCTAGCACCACAGCCCCCATTCTCTCTTTAAAGATGGCAAATACGGAAGACAGACAAGAGTTCTCTGGGGAAGATGATGACGTCATACGAAATCGATTGCCAGAACACAATCCTGATGAAGCCATCTATATATTGATGGGAGGTTACTTGCTCCATGCTGTGTAGTTCTGGCCAAAAACCAGCAAAATAACCAAGCTGTGTGGTGAGGCTTACCAAGCCTAAATCATCAAAGCATTACCATGAAGGCTGACCCAGTTGTGTTTGCTGGCATATCGTGGACCTCATCAACCGTCAGCCGCCGAGCAGAAGCAGAACGAGATCAAAGATTCCACCTCTTCAGCTATCTGATTGCACACCCAAATATGCCAACTAAAACTCAGGCCGGATTCCTTGGCAACGACGGCAAACAAGGCATGCCTCATTGACACGTTGTCACCATTACTCAGCTCCAGTGGTATCCACTAAAAACAAGCAGACACCATGAACATGTGACACATTAATTGTGTCAACAGCCTTCCAGATGGATGAAAGCTCAGCCATCCGCCAGTAGTAGTTGTGGAACAGCATACTGATTTGCGGTCATGTTGGTTGCACGAGCATGAGCAACATCATCTATGGACTTGTACATGTTATGCCATCGCAGTCCAATGACGCTATACAGTGTGGCGGCAATTCAGCAAACATTAGGGAGCACGAGACATCTTCTTGTTTATCCACGCGATGACAGGATGTGATACAACTTGCTCATTGAATGGACAATGCAAAGTAAAAGCCTTTAAACTGCACAGAGCGGATGCTATCTGTGTTTCGCATAATGGACGTATTTTCTTCGGATTATAGCAACCATGAGGAGGTGCCACAGCGGGGAAATGGTTTACTTCGCACGTACACGGAGTGGGCAGTTTACCTCTCTAAATATTAAAGTACAGATATGTTGCATATATAAGCGATTCAGTGGCTAAAGACATCAGCCAGTGAGCTCCTTTAAAATAGCTAGTATACCTACAGGCAGAGCTCGGCAATACTCGTACAGAGTGTATCTGCAGGTCCAACGGTGTTATGGGTCACTCATTGCTCCACCAAAACTGGGATGGAAAACTAGATGAACATTTTATTGTTACATTTGCCATCCGATAAACCTGCGCCCCGCCTGACAACATTTTGAGCTGTCAGTTTGTACTTGAAATCAGGCTGTGGTAATGCCTGTGGTTGCAGAAAAGGGGGAACGGTTGCCTCTGAACATATGCAGCAATTGCATGGTGGGGGGGGGGGGGGGGCTGTCGCAAACAGCAGCAAGTACTCTGGCTGATGAAGACTAATCCATCCACATTAACAAATTATGACCACTTGAATATTGCGACCAAAAATTTGGACCCAAAGACAGAATGGGTTTGCTCTGATTTAAATGTTCCAACTTTATGATGTGAATCCATTTATTTGCATACCCTTGAACTCTTACTATTATGCATTGTATTGTACTTGAAATGGTGGCCAGTTTGAATTGGTGATTGATTTCCGTAATCAATACAGCAAGAATATAGTGTATGCCTCAATTGCCCCCCCCCCCCAATGCTTTGCTAACAGGTACTGTTTTTTACTTGAACATTATGTAATTATATTGGACTACATAAATGCTCTCATTCAAAAGTGTGGTCAAAAGGCGGCCATTTTTTGAATTTTGGATGGTGATTTCAGGAATAATAAGGCTAAGGATATTATCTAGTGGTATACCTCAACAATTCCCAGGGCTGCAAACTGTTTTTGTACTTGAGATGATATGCATTACGTAAAAAAAATTATATTGTAATTGGATCCTGATCATACATTTTTTTGTGTAAAAAATGGCGGCCATTTTGAAGTTTTTTTTCCTAAATTAGGTTCAAAATATTAAGAGTGGTATACCTCATTATGTCCCATGCTGCAATACGGTTTGTCACTTGAATTATATGGCATATGTGATTCTATCGCTGCATTGTAAACCCGATTATCTCATTATTTTAGGGGGACATGGCGGCCATTGTGCATTTTGCCTGTAGAAATGAAGAACAAGGGGGGAAACTTTGGGGACTTTTAATATGTCATCCTGACAACCTTTGACACTCTCTGAAAAATTCAGCTATGGCTTATTTATTTCAGGGTTGTTTTTTAAAACCTAAAGTTCCTGGACTAAGGCCATAATAGTATTTTCAGATATATTAGTAATTTGGAAAATGCTTGATTACTGATTGTTGAGCTTCTATCGCAATCTACATGCTATAATTGTACCTCGAAATTTAGCCGAAAATTAAAAGTGGCTGCCAAAATCCCAATATATTGAATCCTTTTTGCCTTTAAAAAGGTTATATTTCGCGTTGGAAACTTCACAAAAACTAGAAATTTCCTCTTTCTTGTACAGAGGAGGTCATTGTCTCGACAATCTTTAGATTTCCATTGTGATCACGTGACGCCAAAAATTCAAAATGCGCCACAAAGCGTTAAATACAAATAAGCATACTTATATTATAGTTTATTGTTCAAGATATGATCATTAATTTAAATGATGCATTATTACTTGTTATGAAGCTGCTACAACAAAGTATTGGTAGCTATCAAAATGGCAGCAAAAAATCAAATTGGCCGTGCAAAAAATTACCAAATTTGTCTTATAAACCAATATATGTATTGTCGTCGTAAAACACACCACACAAAACTCAGAATTTCCTCTTTTTGATGTACCAATGAAGATAGATTTCAGTTGTATACGTAACCCGTATAGAAAACCAGGCTGGCTTGGCCGCAACCGCCTGAATGTGACTTTTCATAGGACGTGCACAGCAATGATGGTATTCAATTAATATCAAGCCCGGGTTATATATCCCTTGCATCCCAAGAGGAAAATGCTACAACCTGACGATCACCGCAAAAAACAGGACGGTAGCGGTATTGTCTTGTTAGATCTAGCAATTTCCCCCTAACATAAGACAGAGTCCGCTCCGTGATTTTAAAAGTGGCAAAAAGGATTTAGGGATTTAAGGGATATATACTAAATCTCCTGGTAATCATCCAATCCTTTCTTTGCAAAAGTGAACATTGCATAATCTCGTAAATACGGCCAAAAACAATCTAGTTCATTTCATCTTATTTCTCTGCCTTAAGTACATAGGAAACCTGGAAGATACCGCAATAGATAGTCTCAGGGAAGCTATGCAGTCGGGTCTTTACCATAATTCCAGTGGTGTAAATGGATGCAAAGAGCTGCTAATTCGACTTAGTAAAGACCTCACTAAAGTGGACTAGAACAACGAAGGCAAAGTCTACAAAGTGTAAAAATCTGACCACGAAGAAAGTCTATGTAGTCCGTCAGAATAGGAAGGAATCGACAGCATAACACCATATGATGCTATCTATGCAAAGATGGAAACAGTACAGTTCCCCTTCACCCACTAGGCATCCGTGAAGTTCCTTGTCCAAGAGATCTTCAAGGACGCAGTGACAAAGAGATGTGGTCATGTGTGGAGACCAAGTTAAATGATCTCTTGGAGACGACTGAAACTGAACCAGGTGAACAGCAAGGAAGTGTGGATATACGAAAACCATATCGTTAGTTGAATTTTCAGGGAGGTTCATTTACTGCGTCCCTATCTCAATCTGCCAGGAATTTTGAAACTCTGTCAGCTACATACCTGAAGGAGTGGGCAGGACTGCTAAGTGTACAATCCATCTTATCTTGTACAGGGAACATAAAACTACAAAGGTCTGCCACTCAAGGCCCTTTCTATTCACCTAAAATGTATTTGCAAGTGTTGTGAAGTATCACATTTTGAAATTGCGGTTGGAATTAGAAACCAAATTGTATACAGATACATGGTATCTAGACAGGAAAAAAGAATAACTAGAATGGGGGCGAGGAGGAGAGCTACATGAAAGGGACCGTTATCAATGTGAAACTATTGCAAAGGACAGCATGCCCGACAAGGCCTCCGTACACAGAGTCTGGGAACGGCAATGACCAGTTGACAGCAAAGAACACAGAAATGCCCGGTCTGCACTTGTGAAGGAAGTGTCAGCGAAACGAAACAGATGTTAGTATCCCTATTATAAGTAAGGCCGAAGGTAACGGTAAATGCGCTATGTTGGGAGATGGCAATTTGCAAATGGACCATCCGCTTGGAAAAGCTCCTCTACTCCTGGTCACGAAATGCTGACATTCTACCCAAACAAATATATAGGACACTCCTAAAACTAGCCAATCTGAAGCTATGGATAAACATGCTCTTTGGAACGTGTGCTCTGTGTGGGACTGTGGTGTGGGATGAAGACAAAAAGCCCTTATTCAAATTCCCGCCAAAATAGACACCAAGTCACAGAAGACCAAGGTGTTCACATTATTCTCTTGAGAAAGAAACGAAGCTGTTTGACATTGAGCTAAACACTACTGATAAGAGGAATATGGCCATAACCACAAGCCACCAGCTTAAGCAGCCTGGATGGGAGTTGGAATTGTTGACTACTTCCCAGTAGAAGTGTCATCCAGAGGATTCACCAACCAGGCCTCTGAGAAACCTGCTTCAAATTCCTGGGGCTGACAAATAAAGAAACCACGAAGGCAGGACTCTGTATCAAAATTGGCTCTAACGAACTAACATACATTGTAGCTTACAAGAAACAACAGTCGACGACTACAAGGCAGACGCAGAATCGCACAAAGATATTGTTCCCGGGACAAGCATGCTGGAAACGCGAGCTCGCTTTCTCTTCGGAGCCCATCTTATTGGTTCCAATCTAAGGAACTGTAAGAGGAATTATCTTGGCAAGTTGTTGTCGTCACCTCGCATCAACTGTTGGTAGCGTCACAAACAAACTATTGCATGGGCTCCGTATGTAGATAAGAAAAGAAAAACACCCAAAGTCCTTACCGTTACTGCAACTGGAGAGGGAGGTTCCCGGGACCAAAGCTCTCAACTCGCCACCATACCGTGCACGTCCTAAAACGTTGATGCAGATCAAGCCAGGATTCGGCCACGTAACGTGATAAAATGGAAATTTACCTTCTTGGGTACACCAAAAAAAGGGAAATTCTGAGTTTGTGTGCGAATCGTACGACGGCAATACGTATAGTGGATTATATGACACCGTGGTATCATGGCCGCCATTTTGATTTGTTTGGCTGCCAGTTTGATGGCAATAATGATAGCCAATTATATTTATAGTAGCAGGCTCAACAACAATGTTAATACTCATCATTTCCTTATATATACCCGGAAGAACTAATTAACAAACTTATTAATTACGCTTGTAGCCATGTAGATTTTGCCGTTGAAGCTCAACAATAAGTTTACAATAAAGCATTTGCCAAATTACCGAATAAATTCTGAAAATTACTTTTATGGCCATATTAGCTGGAAAAAGCGTTCATGGCGGCCATTTTGACTTTTGTAGGTTACGGATTTTAAAAAAAATCGATTATTTTTCATTGTCAAGGTCAAGATCGTGCCCTTTGTATATTTAAAGGTGGGAATTCTGTGGTTTGTTTGTGCGCAATTTACGAAGGAAATATGGCCATTTTTATCTTAGCCAAAAAATTGATATTGGCCGCCATTTGTTTTTAAGGTCAAATAGGTGGCCCCAAAGCTTATTTTAAAACAATATAGTTATGCAACATAAAAAACTAGGGATAGGTCGGTAGGCAAACTAGCTTCGTATGACCTGGGATGTTACCTGTCTACTTTCCTCGTTCGCGATAAAAAAATCTTGAGAGTCTACTGTGTGTTTCATTAACTTTGACCATATGATAAATATATTGTTCGAAAAGAAAATGTAAAGGGACAAAAATTCATGAAGAAAAGCCAAGGCAAGGACTGAACCTCATTTGTGCTAACCTAAATTCCAAAGTATTGTCTTTTTTAAAACCATGAATTAAATCCATTTCTTTCAATTTACCAAGAAAGACAATGGTATTCAGTTACCTACATTTTTAAAAATCATGAGCGAGGTGAGTATGTTGCCCTTTAAGTTATGAACAGATACTAGAGCTCAATACGGGGAGGTCATAACACCTGATATAGCTTGAAATCTTTTCAACAGTGTGGGCAGTAACAATGGACCTGCATACCCTGTTGAGAAAAGATTTGAAGTGTTTTTAGGTTGATTGTTGAATATCATTAGCTCTATTGTTCACTTGGGTGTACATATTGGTCACTGACATTCTGGAAGTAAATTGAGTTGACATTTTATTTATTTTTCTAAATAATGTGCACTCTTTACATTTGGGGATACAGCTTTTCCTGGTTTACATAATATTTTAAAAACTTTAGTGAAGGAAGTAAGTGATCCCCAGCGCTGTAGCACGAAAAGATCGTTAAATCGCGAACGTATCATGGCCTAAATGAATCATGAAAGCGTCCCGTCCTTCGAGGGGACGTTAAGCTGTCGGTCCCGTGTACAGAGAGACACAACTGTAGGCCTACATGTACATCGCAGCCAATTTGGAATAAGAGTAGGGTGAAAAACCCTAGACTGTTCCCAATCTGCCACAGGCTCAAAGTGGGCCCCCGGAGTGGGTCATGTTAGGAGCCTCCGTATCATGGATACACGCGGCCCCGGATAAGCTTACTCAGTTGAATAAATTAGCCACTACCAATGACTTGTGGATACGCAAAGATATGTTTCTTCGTATGTAGATATGGTAAAAATGTTTCATTCAACTCTTCCAGAAACTTTTACATGTATGAACTTTCACTTACTTCCATAAGGTAATTGTCGGTTTTCTGGTAATTATACTAATAGGTAGTCTACAGTGGCGTAACCAGCTTTTTTTTAGGGGGGGGGGCATAAGTCTGCCGGGCTTATTTTAATAAAATAGCGGAAATTTAATGTCCATGGGTTGGATATATTGACATTTGCTATATAATAGGACCTACCATTGAATAAAAGGTAACTTCAAGTAACGCTGCATAACATCTAGGACACTTTAATGATCGAGCTCATCGTTGCATAACGTAGTACTTAAAGGTACATCATGGCATGAAAACAAACATTGACATAATGAAAAAGACCCTTACTGAAATCACTTCCACGAGTTTGAAAACAATTTGGACGTTTACATACTGCAAAAACAGTAAAAACAGGAAGAGTTGGGGGAGGGGGACTGGAACAAGGATGCTGACATTTCTGCCAGCATTTACCAAACTTGAAAAGCATGTTGTCATCAGCTCATAGACCATTGCTATTGTATATGTGCTAATCCCGGCTAATCCATCTTTCACTTGCCAGATCAATATCTTACTACAAGCCTAAAGTACAATGCCTGAATCCCGGTGTCATATACTACAGTGTCCGTGTGACTGAATGTCCTACCACTTATCTGTCTATTGTGTTCTCCATTGAGTGCTGTATGCATCATTTGTTTCAGCGCTGTACCCATATGGCATCGTCTATAAGGTCACGGTTTATTCCGTACATGTTGCTATGGTAGCTAGGACACTCTCTCATGGGCGACACTCAGTTTCTTTACACCGGTGTGAAAGCAGATATAGTCCGGCGGGGGTCTAAGTCCGGGGCTCCATAGACGATAACGGAATAAAGCGTGAAAGTAATGTTGCGTAAAGAGTCAACTGAATCGATTACCCTATTGTTCACCATTGTTCCCGGACTACGAGTACGCCGGACAATGGTTACTTCTACACCGGTCTGAATGCTTTTGAATTGTGTCACAAAACATGCTAGATACACTGTAAATTCTGTCAGGGATGTGAACACCTTTATTGCTTTTCTGTTCCAGAATTTGTCACAAACTGCCACCTCCCCCTGGAACTCTCTGTTTTTACAGTTTTTACAGAATGTAAACATCCAAATTGTTTTCAAACACGTGGAAGTGATTTCAGTAAGGGTCCTTTTCATTATGTCAAATTTGTTTTTCATGCCATTATGTCCCTTTAAGATTGGGCCTACTTGATAATCAAATGCAAAATAGACCGATGTCATCATCCCCAGGGTAAAAACAGGAGTCACTTGTTAGAGGGGGGAAATTCCCAGTTTTGAGGCAGATTTCCCGGTTGGAAGTGAAAATTTCTCGGTGAGCAGGCAAAAAAGGCTGATTTAGCATATTTTTCTAGGGGGAAATCTGCCTCCTTCCCCCCCTCCCCCGCCTGTTACGCTATTCTTCATCCCATATGGTTACCGCGGGCTTTTCAAATTCACAATATGCTAGCGTGTATTGCTCAATACGGTGATTTTGGTCTGACGGGTAATGCTCAGAATTGGTTTCAAACATACCTCAAGGGTAGAACTTGCAAAGTTAACATAAGTGGGGATTTTTCTGATGATAAAGACCAGTGCGTTAAACAAGCCCCCGATGCCCGCTCTGAGGGGGCACACAAAGTTTTCCCATTTTGGGGGGAAAAAGGCCAAATTATTCCGGTCAGAGGGCTAAAAACACGGCTGATTAGCATGGATTTTTTGAAAATTGTTTCCCGGCCAAAGTCGTCTGGGGGGGGGGGGGACCTGCCCCCCAGCCCCACCCCCCCCCCCGCGCCTGTAACGCCACTGATAAGACCTTCTCTAGGAGTCCCCCGGTCTCTTTGTTGGCCCCCAGGCTTTTACATATTATATACTCGTAGAGTTGGCCAGATTAATCAATCACCATCATCTCAGATATCACTCTATGCTGAATGAGGTTCAATCTACACCATATTTTGATCTAACTGTCATGGGTATGCTATTTGTGCTTTTATTTAAATATCCCAATGTGGTGATTGATCTTCGGTCTTGGATGCTTTAAAATAGATTGAACCGAAATGAAGCAAACATTAGTTTTTTGGTCCGCTTCCTCTCCTCCCCATTAGAACTCGCTACAACATCTTACCTTCCTCGTGGTGAACAGGAATCCCCTCCTCCTCTTCTCCGCAAATCTAGGTGTTATTTTTGATCACTCCATGACTATGACTGACACATCGCCAATTTGTCTCATTCTATAACTGCCCCCATCTTATAATCTAAATCGTAATCCATAATTTTTCTGGATACTGAGACCTGTCACACCATTCCGCACTCCTCAATTTTAATCAATATTAGATTATTGATGCAACTCTCTCATTCGGGGGGGTGGTATTGCTAAGAATATTAAACCGTCTTCAAGTTCTTCAGAATAATCAGCTCGTCTCATTTTCAAGCAACCCAGTCCCCGCATTCATGTTGCTGCTTTCTCCGCTTCACAATCCTCCTCAGACATTTAAAGCTGTACATATCAAATCTCCTGATTACCTTTCTTCATATTTTTCAATTTTTCAACCTCGTACTCATAAGTCCACGATACCACTACTTCGCTCATATTCTGGCAATCGTCCTTTGGTATTTTCCTCGTTCCAAAAGAAGCTGGTGATCATGCCTTTTCTATTTATTGGTCTCGCCTTTGGAATGAGTTCCTGCCAACATCCTGTCTTGATAGTTTATCTGCCTTAAAAAGTCTGCTTAAGTCAATCTTTTTTCTAGATCTTAGTGTTTCTTGCCTTTTTTTTTTTTAAAAAAAATCTTTCTTTTTTTTTTTTTTCCCCGGTCGCGCCCTTGCCACTGTGTAAAAGGAGCTATATAAGTCTCATTATTTTATATTAAGTTGGATTTGAAGATGAATTCTCTTGGGCAGATAAGATAATACAACTTGCCTCAATTTGTCAAGTATTTCTCTTTCTAAACAAAATAATCCTTGCATAATGATTCAATTGATGTTTAACCCTGCCCAATTAAAAAAACATAATCCCAGCACACTTATTCTTCCATCTTTTTTTTTTTTTTTATTCCACACCGGTTACATTAGACGTCACCTCTATTTTATTAAAGGACTTAACCTGAAAAACGAAAACGAAGTATGTCAAAATATGGTTCACACAACTTCACCTTTATTGGGTCACCGGTATACTTAACCAATGTGACCGATCTTTAACGCATATAAACGCTAATAAAATAAGCTTTCCATTATAAACACATACATATAAACCAACAGCATTTCATATATCGCCTTATCAATTAAGGTACAAGCTCGCTTTCCAATAAATGATTTCTATTAGACACACCTAAACTATAATGCTAGACCTACGGCTTTTGAACTTGAGGTAACAGTTTACGAAACATTAGCACAACAAGAAAAATCAACATTCGTTAAGACACATCTTAGGTGCACATGTGGTCCAGTGGATACAACACTGCCTCAGGGTTTCGATCCCCACTGAGGCTTAATGTGTTGGCACTTGAGCAAGACACTTTCGCTTTCCTCTCTCCACCTCGGTTCTAACGTGTGGTAGTGTCCCATTGAGGCGCCGCCCAAAAGCATCGTATAGCGTTGTGGCAGTTGTAAGGCCGCTGACATATTCCTACGTGGCAGCGAAAATGTAGCGCTCTGATACATTGTGAAAGGTACTATATTAAAATAATGTCGCAGATTTATTTATTTTACATTTTATATACAACTGGGGACACAATCAGGTCCATTTTTACTCACCCAGTATTTACATCATGGAGGTTGTAAATGCACTAAACCAATCATTACTGCTTTCAATCCATTAATCTGCATTCTCTGCTTCTTCGTCGAAATCGATCACTTCTGCCAGTAACACGCACGCCGCACACACACACACAACAAACATGCACACACACACCAACACGACACACACCCACAACACCTATGCCCACACACCACACACGCCCACCATCACACACCCACCCCTCCCCCAACACCACAACACTTCTTAATGATAATCGACAACTACTTACCTATCCAATGTTATTTCTGGAGATTTACGATTACTTCTGACCAACCACAAAATCAGCAGGTAAGCATATAATTTGGATTCATATATCATTTGTCATTCTTACGGAATAGTGGCATAGCAACAAAAGTGATAAAAATGGCGTGAAAACATCTTACAATTGGTGGTGAAAAGGTCGCAAATCTATATGCAAACAAACATTCACGTAGTCAAAACGAAGGTCGTTGAGCTACGCCCATTGCTAATTGATAAACATTGTTCACCACCCGATACCCGAATAATAATTTTACAATACATATTAACATCCTTGAATGCAAGGCTTTCGAAGCTGTTCGCAAACAATGAATAAATTCAAAAATCAAGTTCCCTGAATAAAATTTTTTGTTCAGGGAAAAATATTAAACAAAATTGGAAAACGATACAAAGGCAACCTAGTCGTAGATAATTTTATAAGGATCAATGTGATCACGGTGACGAGAGGTTTTTTGAAAGTTAGCAATTGAACGTACGTAACGCAGTAACCATGTTAACAAATGGGAAATTCCCCGATGCGTAAAACTGACAACCGTTCATAATTTTCTCTAAAACCTAAAATAGTTATTTTTTATAAAATTCCATGATATCCATTTCATCATTTTTCCCCTATACAGATGTTAATGGATCATTCCCAATCCAAAATTCAGATGTTCGATACAAATAGTATTGTTTTACAACGAGTACAGATGGACCATCGCATTCTTATTATGTGGGCATGGAAAGGCCTGAAGAATAAAATCATTATTAAAATATGTGCTAACGAAGGAGATGGCTTAAAATGTAAACTTTTCCCCCAAAAATATACCCCCCCTTTTGTTTGGTATATAAACATTGTGAATTTTTAATATTGTAATTCGAGCCAAATATGAAATCCAGCTTATGTTGTATATTGAAAGATAAACAAATCCCCTTTTGTTTTTTTTCACTTTCAAGACATTTCTGTAGCCAAATAACAGGTAAAAATCATTAGTGTCGGTATTCGATATGATCACTACACATGACGCAATATATTGTGTTCTATTTTGACATTATTTTTGGTATAGTTTTGTTAATGTAAGAGATACATTTTTTTCTGGCTTTCGTAAGGAGGGCAAATAATTTGGTTGAACATTTTATTTAAGTTATTCATTTTTGTTTGTCCTACATGTACTACTTGTCCTACCTGTCTTGGACAGATTGCACGCACAGATCCTGGGGAGCATCCCCGGAGTGTGTTTTTTTAACAATGGATCACAGATTTTCTCCATTGAGTGCTGCTTTTTTACTTTAGTCCTACATAATAATACTGTATAGGGCACAAGCCGTAGGACCCCCTCAATTTAAACAGAAAAAGGGCAATTGGGGAAAAGCAGGCAAACATGTAAACAACCCTTGTCATTCATTTCTTTCATAAGCCTATACACGCATTTGTTTAGTTTTACTAATGGAAATGAAGCAAGTTGAAATAACGCTGCAAATTTTGCTTAATAAATTGCACAAATTTATTTCATTGAATATATTTTGATATATGGTGTCATTTACAGTCTTAATATAAAGTTTGGAGGCAATCACTAAACACATGTTTGCAAGCGTAAACACGGTAAACTGGCTATCCTAATCAATTTATTTGTTTGTAGATTATTTGACATATAATTTAAATGAAAAACACATAAAAGCTGAAGGTGATAACAATGATGAAAGTAGCAAATTGAAGTTGATTGGATAATTGTTGAACGGTAGAAGGAGAGAGGATACAGGGGGGGGGGGGGGGAGAGAGACTCTTTTTGGGACTTGTGGAGGCAAAGTTCGGCATAATTACATGGAAATCTGTGATAACTTCCTTCTAGTAATCATTAGTCCTTCATCTTCTCCCAGATTTTCAAAGGTTAGCGTCGCGTTACCTGGTCACCAACTGTACATATAATGTAAGAAGTATTGAATCAATCAAGTACGAAATTTCTCGAACAGAATTACTGCATGGTCTTCCTCATTCTTCTGAATTTGCAATTTCTTGAGTGTAGACTGACCAAAACTTTTACTTTACTGAGCTTACTGTACAAGTGCAACTAACCGGAAAAGAAACGAAATTGATTTTAAGATTTCAAGGGGGGGGGGGTTAGGGGAAAATCGCGCACCTGTTCTACGAAAATAAATCGTCCCAACCGATGGGTACAAATCTTTCCTCCATCCACTCTTAAAAAGTACACTTAAAATTTGAAACAAAAAACGATTGTCGCCCTTAGGCGGAGAAAATTCGCCTGACACAAACTTCAATGCCTCTCTTGGGTACCATAGTGCGCATCCCTATACACACGGATATCCTCCTACATGGATCCACAGTAAGGCCTACCTTTCAGGAGTTATAGGAAGTTCTTTTCCATTGACTCATCGAACAAGGTGATGGCGAGGTCATAATGTTGATGGCAATAAAAAAACAATATCAGAACACTGGATACTGTATACTGTTTATTTTGGATTATACAAATCAATCACAAACACCGTGTGTTTGTGAGCCAAGGTAAACATCAGTATGTTATGCCTGTTTGTACAACTCTCCAACTAAATATCATAATACGAACTCCCATAAAACATAACAGTTGACGTTGAGGTTATTTTGCGCAAGGCAGAGGATCAGAGGATTTCCCCCAACGCCCTCGGAAAGGTGCATCATCATGCCAAAAATTATAAAAGAAATTGAACAATATCCTTTAACTCACTCTAATGTTGTATAATAAATACTCAGAAAATGAATTTATTTTACACACTGGTTTGTTTCTCTAATATTCTGACGATATAAATTACCCCTATTTTGCACTTTAATTCTTGAAAATACTAATGAGGCGTTTCTTATAGGACACATAAGTAACAAGCTAGTTTATTTGGACTTAAAACACGATATAATAGACGAAAGCAGTCTATAAAAGAACATCGCAAAACTACACAAACACGACAAAATATACCTTTCATGTACCACTCCAATGCGGGGACTCCCAGACTGGAATGACATGCCTCAAGCACAAAATAAAGAGGTGAGAGCATATCTTCCCAACTTTCATTTTCATTTCAATCCTGGTTTATTAACATCTACGGCAAGTAAAACTAATTACAATATTTTTTCATTTTCAAGAACTTCATTTGATGTAACTCTCAAATTTCTTAGAGAGACAAATCTTAATTTCGATTATTACCATTATTACCTTACATTTGTTGATAGCACGCATCTTGTCTTCTTCACAGTCCTTGGCAACTTTTTTTGGCCCTCATCATTTTCCCGATGTAGTATTGATTTTATCGGTTTCATTTTTTTTCCATAAGCCACCTTATATTATAAGGCAAGCGGCCTATGTAAAGAGACACAATGAAAAAGCGAAGGCCAGATTCATTTATGCCTATACACTTCCGTCCGTCCTGAACTAAAGGCATGTAAGGAGTGATGTCCGGCTTTTAGCGCAACTATTGTTGCATACATATCGCGCCCGCGACTGTACGCTCCGCGATCCCGGCTCCCGATTCACTGCACCTCACGTTTAAAGGTCCTGGACAACCGGGCTGCGTAGACATTTTCTTAATATCTTAACAATTTTTCCGTACCTCAAACAGATGCCTGATCATATCGCAACACATATTTTTAAAAGTGAACATCGGGAAAGTGGTAAATTAAAGGATAAATATACCCAAACTGCCATGGCCTATCTCCTGTTTTTCGCGAAACGCGTATCAGATGCTTGAGTTGAATTTGACCCCGTTAATGACGTGAGAGTAACAAGTTGTAAACAGAGCTCACACTTGGTGGGTGTTTCACTAAAATGTTCGTACGTACTGTTCGTACAAACAGTACGTACGTACAGTTCAACTTTTAACTGATCCGCAGGCCAACGTAACAGTACTAAACTCTGTTTCACTAACTGTACGTGATGCGATCATCGTACAGGGATTAGCGGGTGACGCTCTGCATACACTTTACATAACTGGCGGCACACCACTCCCCCTGAAAGCACGGAAATATCCAGATTCAGGCCTCTCATTTTGCACACACCCTTGGAAGAACATATTTTTCGATATTTTTTGTTTGGATAATTTGAAAATTTAAGTTAAAAGCTTTTTTGATACTTTTAGTTGTGTTTGTTTTTGTTTGAAACTTTTTGAGATTATGCACTTGAACAGCGCCGTCATGAATTTCGGCTGGCACTCTCAATGCCTCCTTACCGGATTTTCCAGCCTCATATCATTCCGCCGCCCAAGTAGCAGTAGTAAATTTTAAGATACTTTGCAATATTTTGAGGAGTCATAATTTTCCTTCCAAGTTTCGCCCAGAACTGACTATTCATGTATTCGTTAACCGTTAATCTAAACCATTATAAGCCGATGTCATCCATCACCTTTTCTTTCAGCAATGTCATGTACACATCCAAAAATGATCTGAAAATTTTGTCAAAATAGTATCTTATCACAATTTTACCATAAGTATAGCAATTTTTTTGCAGTGGTCTCGATAGCACTGGCGGGCGCAGACTTCATTTTTCCTGGGGAGAAACTGGGAGGCAAAGTGAGTTTTTTTTTGGGGGGGCGAAATACCAAAAATTGGTAGCTTTGTAACCTATTTTGGCCCCACATTCTATTTTCCAATTGATATTTTTGACCCCAAATCGCTGATGGTTGCCAAATGTCATTTTCATTTTTCTTTTCGACCTGTGGGGGGGGGGGGGGCAGGGGGGGGGGGGGGGGGGGGGGGGGGGGGCAAGGCAAGAAAGACATTTGGGGAATTCCCCATGCACCCCTGGCGCCGCCACTGCTAGTTGCGACCGTACACTGTAAAAATGAACTGTACCCCGTAATGGGTAAATAGCCGTGATTGCGAGAAGAAATCTACAAAAAAACATTGATTTTACGGGCAAAAAATCATTAAATTCCTCAATTTACGTTCATTGAGTTCTATTTCCTGGAATTTCACCATGAAATTTGCTGCCCGGAAAGCCCTGTGATTTTAAATACAAAACTGACTTTTCCAGCAGCAAATTTTCCGGCGATAGGCGTTATTCCCGTAAAATAACTGTAAAAAATAACCGTACTTTTACTGACCCCGTAATGAGTTATTAACAGTTATTAACAGTAACAACGACCGGTTCTTTTTACGGATTTCTATCAATTCCCGGGCACTTGACGTTATTTTTACTGGATTTCACCGAAATTTGCTGCATGGGAATGTCGCGTTTTTTTTTTGTTTTAAATACGGGGGCATTTTCAAAGAGTGAACAGGAGGAAGATAGGGAAATAATGATAGGAGGGTTTGAGAACGAAAGGGGAATGAAAAGAATAATTGAGAGCAGCATGAGGTGAAAGAAGGGAAAATTTATTTAACATGGTCAAATGACGAATGGGGAGGTAAATCAGGAGGAATGGAGAGCTATCTCAGAAGAAAAAAAATAACGGATTATGTCTGTGAAAAAAAACCGGATACTGTGCTCAGTTCCTAGAAGTTGGTCTCTAAATTAACGGATTAAGTCTATATGAAAAAGTGAAAATTGGTGACAGTCCAGCTTTCAGCGTTCTGCCGTTTTTAGAGAAATTTTTACAGTGTGGCTTCTTGGCAATATATACTACACATGCTTGTCAGAAAAATCCCGTCTTTTAATAGAAAAACCGTAAAATGTGAAATGATAGGAATTTCCCGTAATTAATGTATATATAGAATTTACAATAACTTCCCGTATTTTTTTTTTCTGTACAATTATATCCAGTTTTTAGTAAAATTATATCCAGTATTGGTTTCAATAATTTTTCCTAATTAGTGTTTCAATAGTGTTTTCCTTAAAGGTCTGAAAGTTTGTCCAATTTTATGTTAGGGTTTTAATCCATTTACTTATCCATCATTTTGGCTAAATCTGGCTGTATAACGAGAAAGATAGGCATACTTCCAAATTTAATTGACGAATTCAAACTTAAAGCAATAATCAGGGGGGGCCGGCCAGATAGCGTCGTTTTTTGCCGTTCCCATAGGTTTAGCACGTAATCACTAAAACTTGACAAATGTTCTAAAGTCGAAAATCTGTTTGATATCAATATTTTTCCACTCAAAATCCGTTGGAGTTGAAGAATCAACTCCAGTCTAAGTATTTTTTTGGTATGAATAACGGTACAAACGGGATCCATTTTGAACGAGGCTCGCTTGACCTCATGTTCAATAGCTTTCAATCGCAGGGTCACCGTTATTTATAGCTGCGGACAATGTACCAGGCGGTACCAGGTAGCCCCAGGGTAGCCCCAGGGTAGCCCATGCACCACCGTGGAATGATTCGTTGACCTGCATGTAGCAATCCTCTCATGCGCGGTCTTTAAAAACGATTTGATGATAGTTTGCAGCACATTATGGCACCACCTTCAACAGGCAATTTAAACGGTCGCGGCTCCGTACGGGAATTCCCACTCGCCACCGTACTCACTGATCTATTTATAAAACGCGCACAGTGACTTCAAATTCCGGTCACTGTTCAGGCTCGTTCAATGGATCGTGCGGGAAGTTTTGCGCATGAATGGAAGCTTGGCCGCCACCGCCTGGCAATAATGGCACATTTTTTGAAGAGTGCCCCCAATTTTCAAATTTGATATTTTGGCACAGTTACGTTGGTGATTGTCTAGGAAACTATACCTGCGAACGAGAATCTAAAAAATGCGTATTTATCATAAAATAAGCGATTTTGTAATAAAATCGCTTATGCTATGTTTATGTCCGTCCATGATGTAAATAGTGCCACCTCTTGAAAATAACCTCTAACTTGCTTTTCCTGACCAATTAAAACAACTAATGGATGAGCGTAGACACGTAGAAAAAAACATGGCGCTATTTTCCCGGCTATG